>WBZZ01002762.1:70000-107500 GCA_019918135.1 Paulinella micropora
TTGCCTGCCCAGAAAGAGTGCGAGGTCAAGGGCTCCAAAGGCAAAGCGAACCTGGCCGTCAAATGCAAGTAAGCATGCTCTTACCTCTTCATCTCTGCCAAGTGCGATGTGCTTCTTGTCCTGTCCGTTCCTCACGTGCACCGTGGGTCGCGAGCATCCCAAGAAAGCAATGTCACGGTGTGGTGAGTGGGCTGGCCGCAAGAGTGATTTCACGGTGGGGGGGGCTGTTGGCCAGCAACGAGCCCAACGGCTCGGTGGTGGGGAGGAAACTGTCGCTTGCATCGGCAGAGAGGCAGTGTTGTGTGTGCTAGGGGTTGTGGCCGGACCAACTCTGCCGTGTGCGTAGCGGACAAGAAAATCAAGTCTGCCTACACCAGGTCACGTCCTCCCGCACACTCTTCTCCACAGCCACGTCTATCTGGCTTGTGACCTGCCCGCAACCTCCCCATGATGGCTTTCCGTCAGACTGCAAGTTCTTTTTCACCATGCTCCCGCCTGCTGTGTTTCTGAAGCCTGCTGGGTCTCAAGGCTTGGCCTGAAGCGAAGCTTGACTCCATCGGATACATTTTTAGCCATGCAGAAGACAGCTGTTACATTTTCATCAACCCAGCAGCAGAGTTTTGGCGGCTGTTTCTGTCATGCCCATGCGTCCTGTATGTATCTTGTGCTGGTGGCTGCATGTCTCAAGTGATGATAGCGGCAAGGAGGTGCTGTTGGGTGCATTTGACTTCAGGTCCATCCTCGACTGCAAGCTCCTCTTCTCATCTGCTCTGCTTGGCCAGTCTTGCTCATGTGCGCATGTGGTGGGGTCTGTTAGAGGGCTGGAGCCGACCAAGTGGGTGCTAGGGGTCCGCGCTGCTGTGTGAGCAGCTTGCTCCATTAGTTGCTGCATGCTGCGCAGGACGGGTTCTCAGTCGAGGGCGCAGGTGGCGCCAAGTTCAGCGACGTCGACCTCTCTGAAGACTTCTACGAATGTAAGTGCTCTCCGTCGCCTCTTCACTAGTCCTTGGAGCTCTTGTTTTGCGTCTGGTTTGGTTTTCATGGTCTTTTTGCGACGCTGTTTTGTTTCTAGACGACGATAAAGCAGACACCGCTGTCGAGATCACCAAAATTTCAACTTCGATTCAAAAACTGTGAGAGCGCTTAACACCAGTGCTGCATGTACATGGGAAATATGATACACTGGTGCGCAAGGGTGCGGTTTCAACATATTTCTCCCGATGACAGGCGCTGCCACGTAGCTGCAGACAGCAGCTGACACAAGGATTCGAGTTGAACTGAGCGCGAAGTCCTGTAACGGTAACAGTCCGTTTTCTTGGTCGACCCGCTGTACACCTACTGACGGATTTTGCCAACAAGCTGGCGTGTTGAGCAAGGCAGCGTCAGCTGGAGGGAAATCTTGCCACCTGTGTGCAGGCATCAGGGACTGCAGGCGCGACGGACCCGCGACCGGTTTCTCAATCGGTTTCTTCAACAGGAATTTTGCAAGGAACTTGTCTGCGAACATCGTTTCCGTTTCTTTACTCTCCTTCTGTTAACTTATTATGCTTTATCGATATTATTATAATTACAGCTTTAGGCGCCGCTATTTATAAATATTTTCTCTGGTTGTTATTTTTCTCTTTATATATTTTTTCTTTCTCTTTCTTCCAATTGTTGCATTTTGCCTCCCCCTTTCACTCTTGTCCTTGTGCTTACTTTCTCTAGAAACTTATGTTTGACTATCTCTCTATCTTTACTTTCATCTTGTATTTTTACGCTTCTTACCGGTACCACTTCTATCAAGCCTAAGTTTCGACCTAGACTCGTGGCTTCGGTGTGCTCCGAGGCCTAGTGCCACCTCCTACCACACAATCCATATGTAAATATGCCAGCCCGAGGCTATGTCTAGTAGTCCCTCTCCCCCTAAGGGAGCCTTCGGCCTGACTCGAGTGCAACTAGTCACACAAAACTTGAACTGGGTTAACCCTTAACCGGGCGAGCGCCACATTTGTGGATCATTGCCACATATGTGGCAGTGTTTTTCAAACTGAATAAAATCATCATTTCTCAACGTAATAATACTGAAATATGCTGGATCATCTATTAATATTTCAAGACATGCTCTATCGATACGTCAAGGTACAGACACTTGGTAAAACTTGATCTTATCGGGAAGTGACTTAATTATGTTATTATTAAAAATAATATCAAAAATAGGTGCAAATCAGTTTTATTCTGCTTTCTGTGACCACGTTTTTTGAGGAAATCAAGTTGCCACTTTCGGTTTTTTTCCACCTTCATGTCTGCACACTGTGTGACCCTGCCACTTAGCTTCTGAAGACTAGTGTGCGTGTTCCCGTCAGGGAATTTGATGAAGTTGAAAATATGATCAACTGGCAGAAATTGCCTACGGATTCACGTTGGAAAACGAAAACCACATGATAGACGTTAGATGCGGGTTATTTACGTTTCAAGTACCATTACCGCTGAGTATTTTATTAGTGATAAAGTATTTTATTAGTGACAAGTGCTTTATCCGACCAGTGGGAAAGTATTTTATTAGTGACAAATATTTCAAGTTAGAATCTAGCTCTAGTCCCTGAGTCAACTTGATGATAAGTGTATTTGAAGGACTGTCCGTAACTTTCACTGACATTATTGGCATTGAGAATCAGACAATAATAATTGAGTGGCAGCTGAGTCACCAGTCCAGTTATGACTGCGCCGCATTTTTATTCAACCACTGCAGCGCTAATGCCTTTGAATTGTCAGTTCTGCTAGTCTACTTGCGGACAAGTTAAAGTGTCGATCGGGGCCGCCGCCGGCCCGTCTCCTGAGTAAGGAGTCTTCCTGCAAAGGGGCCGGCGTTAGTTAGCCTCTGTATAAAGGTGACGAGTTAGGTCAGTGAGTGACCGGGTAATTACAAGTCATCTGCTATGGCCTGAGCCGCTGGGAAAGCGATTTTCGGCACCACTGATGCCGCAAGTATTAATAATATGAGACGTCTCACACACCAGTGCCACGGTCACGTTAAACGGGAAACAAGAAAGCTGAGATGTGCAAGGTTGTTATTATCAGATAGAGGAATACGCGTATGGTATTAACACCACTCTCGGGGATATGTTTCATGATGCTTTCAAAGACCACAAAGCAGCGAAGCTTAAGTACGGTTACGATAGAGATCGCATGAGCCTGAGATTCTGAAAGGCAGAAGAAATGGAAGAACCGAGAGAAACGCACGAGATTGACAACCAGAGGGAGGTGACGATGAGGACGACTCAACATCACCGAGAGCGAGAGGCAGCAAGACACCAGAACAGAAAACAGTGAAGCCAGACAACTGGAAAGATCTCACCAAAGACGAGAAGAAAGCATGGGAGGAGAAAGCAAGGAGAAGAAAGAAGAGATCGATGACTCCAGAACACAGAATGACGTCTACCTGCTGAGGAAGAAGAGCTACAGAACAGAACAGCAATACCTTCAGCGTTGCAGAATGTTTCAACTTCTCGTAACCACGGCATTCTCGGAAACGAAAGTTATTCAATTCCTACGAAGCAAAAAGATATATTCCCCGTTTGAAAAATACTGCATTGTCAAAGAGAAATACTGTAATCTCAGTGGCGCGGCTAGGTATGTAGAGGAGAAGACGTTCAAAGAGATGAGACCAAGACCGACAGAGAACATGGACGAGTACCTCACACAGCATCTACTACAAAAGAGTTGGTTAGAGACACTGAGAGGGAAAGATTTCGAACCAGACGAGGCAGTGAATGGACTGTTAGAAAAGCTAGAGGCACATGAAGCGTATGGGCAGAACTACCTTAATGAGCATTATAGGTTAGCAGCAGCAAACAGACCATCACATGATGCCATGGTAGAGTCAGCGAGAGAGATATATGTGCTGTGGGCAGCTAAGCAGAAGAAGAACAGGAAGATGCATAAGAGGGACAGAGAGGAAAAAGGAGAGGGCAAGGGAGCGAACCTACTGCTAGGGGAGGGAGAGGGAGAAGAGAGAGGAGGAAAGAGAGACAGAGGCAAGAGATGGAATAGGGATGGAAAGGGGAAGAGAAGCAACAGTAATGGGGGTGACAGCTCAGGACAGGAATGGTGGTTGACAGCTGTATGCTACAACTGCAATGAGACTGGGCATACAAAGCGGTTTTGCTCCAAAAACAAGTCTAACCCCAAACGCCCTGGCCATAAATCTAATCACTCTGACTCCTCAAAGGGGAAAAACCGAGACAAGAATGGTAAGTTTCGTAAGAAAGGATCAAAAGGAGTTACCCTCATGAGAGGAGAGGTAGGAGAGGAGGCTGAAGAAGGAGAAGGAAATCAGTCTCAAGGGGAAGACAGCTCACTGACAGGAGAAGAGGAGTATGGGCGAGGAAGCGATGGAGGGAAATGAGAACACTTGAGGTGGGGATCACATACGTGCTCGTGACGCTGAGAAAGAGGGTGAGGAGGATAGTGAACCTCAAAGGGAGCAAAGTGACAACGAACCCTTAGAACAACCCACAAGAGCCCGGGGGGGGGGGGGGGGGATCTGTCGAGTGCTCCCATGGCTCGCAACACACTCCGAGACAGACCCCACAACCCTCCACAACGCATTCCCACTAGTGCTCAACGCCTCGACACCTCAACAACAACACCTCCTACCTTCACAACAACCCCACCTCAAAGTGAAGACACGCAAAGCAGGCAACCTCCACCATTGCAAACACAGCCCTCGCAACCAAAAGAGAAACCAAAACGGAAACCGAAACCGAGACCGCAAGCATTCCCTCAGAACTCAAAAGACAGAAAAAATGAAAGTCCACACCCTCCTACCTCTACCCCAAAGAGTAACACCACAGGCCCAAAAACCATTCGTTGTGAAGGAGTAAACTGGAAGGGAGAACAGTGTGGTATCAAGTATGGCCAGGGAGGGAATTGGGGAAAGGCAGGTGAGGAAGCGAAAAGGCTAGACTATGCTCAGCTCTGTGGTTACCATGCACGTCAAGACCCTAATTTCCCGGCTATTGACCTGGCACAACACCCATCACGTCGCCCACGCCCCTTTCGTGACTATCCATCTGAAAGAGAGATGAGAGAGATACTGAGAGAGAGAGAGAGGGAAAGGGGGCGAGAGCACAGTAATCCTCGCGAAAAGACTCGGCAATACCCGGGGAAAAAGACTCGCCAAGTCGCAATTAACGGGGGAAAAGACTTGCAAAGTCCCGAATAACCCGGTAAGGAGACCGTTAAAACGAATGCACGGAAAACTGCTGTTTTGCCAGGAAAGGAGACAGGGACCGGCCGGACTAAGGCTGAATGGACGACAGCTCTCACTGTCGCTGCTGACGATGCAGGGAGGAGGGACGAGAACAAGAAGTTGCCACCAACTCGCCAATCACAAGGTCCGTCCCCGATAGAAAGAGTAGATGAGAGCTCAGAATCACAGACACAACCAGAACAAACCACACACACTACTCACCCTCCAAGACCTGAAAGGTGCAACCCACACATCAAACCAGAGGGGAAGAGCAGTAAAACGAAAATGCAACACGGTAGAGGGATAGCATTTGAGGATTTCAAGAGAATCAGGGAAGATCTAAACACTCTATGTGTGATGGACGACGAGACAGGTGATGTCGTGAGAGTGACGAAGAAGGAAGGAGAGAGAGTAGCAGAAGGTGATGGATTGTTGACAAATGTGTTTTGGGCAGTTAACGAAGTGTAACTGTTTCTAAAGCACGCAGCTGGCACGCCCTTACACACAAGAAAGACTGTCATAGAGAACAGAGCAGCCAAGGGCACAAAGAGCACACAAGCAAAAGAAAGAGCTAAGTGGGAGTGTGAGTTCAGACACAGCGAGGGACATCCAAGACCTGAAAAGACAGAGATAGCACGACTGCTATACGCAGTGTCAAAGGGGGCAGAAACGATAACAGTGAGAGATGGACTATGTTATGACCCAGATGGCAAGGAAAACGAGTTCTTCTCGAAACTCCTAGCTATCATTGACTACGGGATTTTAGACATGGCCAAAAATCACGACAACGAAGTTGCCCTATTTATAGTGAGGTCAATGCCCCACCTTATAAAGATCTGGCATGAAGTAGAGGCTAGAGTGGGTACTTTGAGCGCATATTTGCGCAAATTGCATTCGGAAGATGCCCCACGGTTCTTTAGCCCGGAACAGGCAGCCCAGAAGCAGAAGGAGTTTGATAAGAAAGGAGATGGATGCATATGGACATTCTGACTCTGAGGAGGCACATGAATACGACCCCGACAACCTCGAAGACTCCAGATGCTCTGACGAGATTAGGGCATGCAAGCCCATAAGTTACAAAGCGTATTGTGAGGCACGCGAAGAACTAGACTGGCTGTACGAGGAGATGTTTGAGAAGGAAAGGAAAGAGAAGCTCCAAAGCAAGAAAAAGAAAAAGGGAAAGAGAAAGAGAAGGAGAAAGACCACAACCTCATGGTAGATGACAGCAAGAAGGCAGGTCGAAAGGAAAAGATGATAGTGCAGGATAGTGGATCATCACGAGATAGCCTGCACCCCACACAGTTTGCGCAACATCCGAGAGATCGAGCCCGTTAGCTTAGTCACCGGAAACGGAGAGAGCGTAGTGAGGGACATGGGGGAACCACGATTCACAAGGATAGACGGATCAGGGAAACCAGTTTTGGTGAAGAAAAAAATGTTGTTAGACCCACGTGTGCCTGTCAGCATCATGTCGACGGGGAACATGGATCACAACCATCACCGGTCGATCATTCATCAGAACGGACAACTACTCACCCTGAAGCACCCCATAAGAATCAAAGAGAGTGACGTAATAGTCAGGGGGAGATCTAGAATGACGCCCGGTATGCTTTATCGCTGGGATAACGAACACGACAAGCCGACCCCGTGAGAAAGAGAAAGAAGAAGACGGAGTAAGCGGGGCGGGAAGCCCCAAAGAGAGAGAAAAAGATAGCAAAGAAGCGAAAGTTAGTGAGAACAAGGAAGCTAAAGGCAGCGTTTTGTACTGCATGTATCCCGAGAAAGGCAAAGAGGGTAAACCCGTCCGATTGACATTTATATCATTCATCAGTGTAGCGGTCATAAGGCATTACCGAAGACCTATGTATTAGGCAAGGCAATGTGACGGAAAATGGAGCGGACACCGGACAGCTAGAACATCCACACGACGATTCCGAGCTAGAAGTTGAGGGGGAGTTAGACGAACATGAGTCACAGGAAGTTAAGGGCACTTTTGGTCCAGATTCCGGTCTCCCATCAGACTCAGGCAGAACTATCTAACGACAAGGATGATGGTTAACACCCGTCACATCGCTAGAGGCGCAAAATCCCGAAGCTGACCACCCAAGTAGGAGGTACGTAGAGGGAGACGCGCCCAACAAGGGCCTCACTTGGGAGCAGAGTGACAAAATCACAACAGCTAACATAGTGAGAGGGAAAAGAGAGACTAAGGTAAGGACACCAGTCACACAGCCACCTCCAGAAAAGAAGGCAGCTACCATAGCAGCTACAGGAGAGAGAGTTAGTGTGCTGGAGTAGCCTTCGGAGAGGATTGGGCCAAGGAAGAGTATGGAGACAAAAGGCAGTCAGTAAAGCGAGAAAGAAAAGTCTTAGAACCGTGCGAGAAGGGCTGTGGCCCGATGCAGCTCATAAAGTCTGTAAAAAGACCGAAAAGTCACGCACAGGTTACTTAGTGCTTTGGGGGGGAGACCCAGTAGCTTGGCTGTCGAAACGACAGACACGAATCGCGCTCAGCTCTAACGATGCTGAAGTTTTCGCGGCAGCCGAATGTATTAGGGAAGGGCTAGCTATCAAAGAGAGAAAAATCACAACAAAACAATAATTTGCTTGACTCTGAGGAAATTTGCGGAGTTTACGAGAATTTACAGACTTGAGGAATAAAGTCTATGGGTCAAGTTTTACCATAAACTTACCAACGAGGTATTCAAACTGGTCCTTAGGAACATGTTTCATTAGTACGTCTGCAATCTGTTTCTTCGTTCCTACTTTCACGAACTTAATCTTATTGTCTCTCTGTGCGTGGTGTATGAAATGAAGTTCAAGGGGTAGGTGTTTGGTGCGTGGTCCTGACATTCCCCTTTCAGCTGCTAAGATAGTCTGAGCATTGTCCTCATAAAGCTCTATCGGTTTACTTCTGTGCTGTTCCTAATTCTTCCGTGATATGCCTTTGGAGTGTGCAGGAAATATCTTGCGCAGGTAGTCGAGTGCATGGAGGCGATGATCCCGCGGCGTGGATTTGACAATCGAGCGCAGAACGAGGCGAGTGGCTTGCTTCACAATCGATCGTAATGCGGCAAGAGCGGGACGGATAACATAGCCGGAACATCATCATCGGAACAGACTTTTCGTGTTTTCATCATCGGCGGAGTGACAAATTTTATTCAACTATTTATATTTAACTCGCGGAGAAAGTTTTTCACGCATCGGTAATATGATTTAGTTTAAGTACGATTATGGTCAAACTTGGAGGACCTAATGTCGATGTTTTAATCGATGCTTACATCGAGATGCCATTATGGTAAGGAAGCGAAGGCATAAGGACCTGTCCATGGAGAGACAATATTTTTTTTGGGATTTAACAGCCTTTTCAATGTTCTTACTTATTTACGCATTTGCTGCACATTTCGTTCTGTCTATACTACGAAATATTCAGCAAAAACGACTGTAACCGTTTTCGACGTAAAATAGTTCAAGTTCAAAGAATGGACTTGAGAAGGAGGCAATTTTCCGCATTGCAATAGGTATTAATCGCAAGAGGTATTAATCGTTAATTGCGTTATCGACATAGAACTAAGCGTTATCCCCATATAATTATTAATTCAGTTTTAGTCAAGTAGTAGTAATAATAATTTTACCTTAAGTTAGACGGATGCAATCAATTGCCTCTTTGTCACTATTACTTAATTTCAGTCCTGAACTTTAGTATTTCCATACTATTTAATTTACCTTTATTAAGTAATTAATATGAAAGTTATTTATCTGGAATTTCATGTTTTGAGTAGTGACGTGTAGTTTCAGTTTTTAGTAGTGACGTGTCACTTTTCCTTCCTTTCACAAAGGGCAATTACTGATTAAAGATTGTCTCTGCATTCAGACTTGTCCCTTTATTAATACTGTGACCGGACACTTGGCTTCACCGCCAAGAACCCTACTAACATCTGTATGAACCGCAAAGCGGCCATTTACTGCTTGAAGCTAAGGGGGAGCATTAGATGGTTATTTACGTTTACCATTAGTAATCGCTTTTATCAGTGGGAAAGTATTTTATAAGTGGCAAATATTTTAGAATAGTTCTAGTCAATAAGTGTACCGTCCGGACGTAACGGACATTATTGGCATTGAGAATCGGATAATAATCATTGAGTGGCAGTTACAGTTATGACTGCGCATTTTTATTCAACCAGCGCTATTGTACTGCCTCTGAATTGTCAGTTCTGCTCAGTATTCAACTTGCGGATTAAAGTGTCGATCGACTCGCACATGATCACGTCTCCGAGAGTCCTTACGGAGTCACGCCACAGGCTGCCGGCACTTGAACCGGCACTTGAACCGGCGTGTATAAAAATACGACTCGGTTGGGTCCGTGAGTGCGTGGTACTAGTACTTCCGAGTCGGTGAATTACCAATCATCCGAGTCGATAGATGGAACTGTAGCCCGACCGTATGGCCGCACAAAGGACAA
Source organism: Paulinella micropora (assembly GCA_019918135.1). NCBI lineage: Eukaryota > Cercozoa > Imbricatea > Euglyphida > Paulinellidae > Paulinella > Paulinella micropora. The sequence goes on from WBZZ01002762.1 coordinate 79,696, forward strand.
GTTCTGGGTCGATTGGGACAATGCAGACGAGGAGGAGTCTCCCTTGATTGCCTTTGAGATCCTTAAGTACAAAAGTTGGAATGGAGGAATTCGAACGTGCCGAGGGTGGGTCTGGGAAATGTTAACATACTATACAGTATATTATTACCATTGTTGATTCCTCAGAGTCTCAATGGAACTGGAATATCACGGAGGCTCCCAATTATCCGTTATATTTCAACTAGTAACACTGAGTGCCACCAGTAACCGGAATTGGGAACTAACAATATATTAATATTACCAATTTACTCTGACTGATTCCGGAATTATCGGCCGGCGGCCATTACTAAGGTAATGATAACAAAGGTTTCTAGAGTGATCTAGAACAGAGTTACTGATCATAGTATCGTTGGTAGGACAATTACGTTTTCCTTTTAGCAATTACTTTGTGACTGGTAAGTAATTTATCCGTATAGTTCTAGTCAATAATTGTAACGTACGTAACGGTCCATATTGGCATTCAGAATCGGACAATAACCATTGTGTAATAATTACAGTCGTGCGGACTTTATTTCAGTTTTATTATTACCTTTGAGTTTGTCAGTTCTATCTACGAGCGGATTAAAAGTGTCGATTGGTATCGTGGCTTCTAAACGGAGTCTCTCAGCAAACCGGCGTCTAAGGTATTAGGTCCGTGAGTGACCGGGTATTACCTAATCAACGGTTATGAGCCGCTGGGGAAACGAATTTCGGCACCATGCGATCAGCATGAGACAATCGATGTCTCACACTCCGGTGTTTAGCGGAAATAAAAAGGATTTACAGAGTTGCTATTACCAGATAGAGGAGTATGCCTACGGGATTAGCACAACACTCGGGGATATGTTTCATGATGCTTTCAAAGACCATAAAGCGGCAAGAACAAAGTATGGTTATGATAGAGACAGGATGAGAAATGCAAAAGAAATGGAAGAACCGAGAGAACCACACGAGCTGGACACACCGGAAGGATCAGACGACGAAGAAGATGAAACAGAGACACAACAAACACGACAACAGAGACAGAGAAGTAGCCAAACACCACAAGACCAGAAGATACAGCAAGAGAAACCTGCCAACTGGAAAGACCTCTCAAAGGAAGAGAAGAAAGCTTGGGAGGATAGGGCGAACAGAAAGAAGAAAGAGCGATGACAAGAACCAACAAAGACGTGTACTTGCTGAGGAAGAAAAGATACAGAGAAGAACAGCAGTATCTGCATCGCTGCAGGATGTTCCAACTTCTCGTAACAACAGCATTCTCGGAATCTAAGGTGGTTCAATATCTGCGAAGTAAAAACGTTCATTGCCCGTTTGAGAAAGTCGGCATTGTCAACGCGAAATACGGTAATCTAAGTGGTGCGGCGAGATACATAGAGGAGAAAGCATTTAAAGAGATGAGACCGAGACCGACAGAGGATATGGATGAGTATCTAACACAACATCTACTGCAGAAGAACTGGCTAGAAGCTCTGAGAAGTAAGCCATTTGAGCCAGAGAAAGCAGTAAATGGGTTGTTAGAGAAGCTAGCAGAGCATGAGGCCTATGTGCCCGCATACCTCAACGATCATTATAGATTAGCAGCAGCGAGCAGGCCAACACATGATGATATGGTAGAGTCGGCAAGAGAAATTTACGTGTTGTGGGAAGCGAAGCAGAAGAGACTGAGAAAGGAACGTAGGAGAGAGAAAGAAAGGAAGAGAGAGGGTAAGGGAGCGAATCTACTGTTTGGAGGGAGAAGGAGGAGAGAAGGGAGAAAAGAGAGAGAAGAACAAGAAATGGACTAAGAACGGGAAGGGCAAGGGCAACAAGAATGGTAGTGATAGTTCGGAGCAGGAGTGGTGGCTGACAGTGACATGCTATAACTGCTACCAGACTGGACACACAAAGCGTTTTTGCCCCAAACAGAAGTCAGGCCCCAAACGAACTAGTCCAAAGTCAGCTCACTCTAACTCCACGAAAGGAAAGCAAAGAGACAAGAATGGCAAGTTTAAAAAGAAAGGAGCCAAAGGAATCACTCTTATGAGGGGAGAAGTAGGAGAGGAGGGTGAGGAGGGTGAGGAGGAAGAAGAAGACAAGTCTGAAGGGGAACACAGCTCAGAAGAAGAAGAGTATGGGCTAGTCATGATGGAGGGTGCAGAAGAAGCAATGGAGGGAAACATAGAAAGTGGGGAAAGCGTTATTGCTCGTGAAGCAGAGCAAGAGGGCGAAGAGGATAGTGAGCCTCCAAAGGAGCAAAGTGACAACAAACCCTTAGATCAACCCGCAAGAGCCCGTGGGGGGGGGGGGGGGGACTGTCGAGTGCCTCCATTGGCTCGAAACACACTCCGAGACAGACCCACAACCCTCCACCTCGCACTCTCACTAGTGCTCAACACCCCGACACTCTACAACAACCACTCCTGCCCTCACAACCTCACGAGACACACAACGTGTGCAACCCTCACCATTGCAACCAAAACCCTCGCAAGTGAAAGAGAAAGAGAAACGGAAAAGTGAGAAACCGACACTCACACCCTCTCAGAACTCTAGACAGACAAAGAACGAAACACCACGTCCCACTACATTCACTCCTAAGAGCCACCCCATAGGCCCACTAACCACTCGTTGTACTGGGCTGAACTGGAAGGGAGAACAGTGTGGAGTTAAGTTTGGACAGGGGGGAGTTGGGGCAAGGCGGGTGAGGCAGCAAAGAGGCTAGTGTATGCAGACTTATGTGGTTATCATGCACGCCAAGACCCCCTATTTCCTGACATTGACCTAGCACAAGACCCTTCACGTCGCCCACGCCCTTGCCGTGATTATCCGTCAGAGAGTGAGATGATAAGCATACTGAGAGAGAGGGAGGGAAAGGGGGCGAGTGCAAAGCAAATCTCGCAAAAAGATACGGCAAAACCCGTGAAGAAAAACTCGCTAAGTCCCGCAAATATCGGAGAAAAAGACAAGGAAAGTGTCGAAAACCCGGTAAGAAAGGAGTTAGTACAGATTCACGAAATGATGCTGTTTTGCCAGGGAATGAGGCAAGGACCGGCGGGACTAGAGCTGGAAAAGAGATCGCATTTGAGGCTGATGAGCGTATAGGAGGGACAAGTGAGGGCAAGTCTTGGCACCATCGCTACTATCACAAGGTCCGTCTCCTTTGGATAGAGTAGGAGACAGTGTAGAGTCACAGGCAGAGCAGAGAAGCGAGACACACACACATAAAACACCTGTGGGGAAGAGCAGTAAAAGAGACACAGAACACGGAAAGGTAATAAGCTTTGAGGACTTTAAGAGAATAAGTGAACAGCTGAACAACCTGTGTGTTTTGGATGATGAAACGGGAGATGTGGTGATGATGACAAAGAAGGAAGGAGAGAGAGTAGCAGAGGCAGATGGACTGTTGACAGATGTGTTTTGGGCTGTGAACGAAGTATTTCTGAAGCATGCAGCAGGCACACCACAAATCACAAGAGAGACTGTCATAGAGAAGCGAGCAGCAAGAACCACTCAGAGTGCAAAAGCTAAGGAAAGAGCTAAGTGGGAGTGTGAGTTCAGACACAGTGAAGGACATCCAAGACCTGAGAAGACGGAAATAGCTAGGTTGCTATATGCGTTAACGAAGGGAGCAGAAAAGATAGTAGTGAAAGAGGGTTTGTGTTACGACCCGGACGGCAAAGAGAACGAGTTTTACACAGAGCTGTTAGGAATAATAGACTATGGAATACTCGACTTAGCCAAGAACCACGACAATCAATTTGCTCTTTTCATCGTGCGATCGATGCCCCGACTTATGGAGATTTGGCATGAGGTAGAAGCGAGAGGGGTTACACTAAACGCACTTTTGCGGAAGTTACACTCAGGAGATGCATACAAGTTCTTCAGTCCAGAACAGGCAGCAGCGAGAAAGAGGGAGTTTGATAGGAAGAGATGGGAGATAGACGGACACTCAGACATGGAGGAGGATGATGAGGATTTTGACCCGGAAAACCTAGAACACTCCAGAACCTCCGAGGATGAGGTCAGCCCATAAGCTTTAAATCGTATTGCGAGGCACGAGAAGAGCTTGATTGGATGTACGAGGAGAGATTTGAGAAGAGAAAGAAAGAACAAAGCCCAAAAGAAAGGGAGTGAGGAGGAGGATGAAGAGGAAGATCACAATCTCATGGTAGACGATAGCGAGACGGTAGGACGCAAGAAAACGATGATAGTTCAAGACAGCGGATCGTCCAGGGATATAGCATGTACACCGCACATCTTCCAAACGTCTGAGAGATCGAACCCGTTAGCTTAGTCACCGGAAATGGAGAGAGTGTGGTGCGAAACATGGGGGAAGCGAGGTTGACAAGAATAGATGGATCAGGAAAGCCAGTTTTGGTAAAGAAAGATATGCTGTTAGACAACAGGGTGCCAGTCAACATTATGTCTACTGGAAACATGGACCATAACCACCACAGATCTATCATTCACCAAAATGGGCAACTACTAATCCTAAAGCACCCCATACGAATTAAAGAGAGTGACGTGATCGTGAGGGGGAGACTTACGCCTGGCATGCTCTATCGCTGGGACAATGAGAAAGACAAGCCCCTCAACATAAACGAGCGTTACAACCCCAAAGTGAAAGAGAAGAAGAATAAGACGGGGTAAGCGGGGCGGAAATCCCCAAAGAGAGAGAAAGTTAGAGCAAACAAGCGAGAGTAAGTGAGAACAAGGAAGCTAGAGGCAGCGTTTTATACGCTACGTATCCTGAGAAAGGTAAGAAGGGTAAGCCCGTTGACATTTACGTCATACATCAGTGTAGTGGGCATAAAGCTTTACCGAAGACCTATGCATTAGGCAAGGCAATAGGTAGAAAATTAACAGGAAGCGAGGATAGTGTTAGATTTTGTGAAGCCTGTATGATGGGGAAAGCTAAAGTGTTACCCAGATTTAAGGTTAATAGAATTAGGAGAGCGAGTTACCCTTGTGAGATTTTGCACATAGATACATAGATACTTCCGGACCTTGGGCGGTAATGTCAATTCAGGTAAGTACTATAAAGTTTGCGTTACAGACGATTACTCGGGGTACATCAAAGATTATTATTTACGATACAAGAACGAGTTTGTAGATTGTTTGAAGCAAGCGGTAGCATGGTTTGAAAGGCAGACAGGGAAGAAAGTCGCACAGATCACTTGCGACAACGAGTTCGATGTCCCAACTGAGATTATAGATTGGTGGAAACCTCTACAATTTATTTGGAAGACTAGTGCTCCAGGTGATAAAGATGGCAATCCCATAGCTGAGAAGGTCAACGACATCACAGCAGGACCAGCCCGGGCATGCGATACGAGGCTAATTTACCACCCCAATTTTGGGCGGAAATGGAACACACAGCCACAACATTGCACAACATTCTACCAGCCACGACAGGGCCTAGGAAGGGAACCTCACCTTTTGAGCAATGTCTGGGCTACAAGCCAGCTATCCGACAACTTAAGCCTATAGGATGTTTAGGTGTAATGTACATAGGAAAGCAGGTAGGCAACTATAGGGGAAAGCGTGTAATGTTACTTGGATATGATGTATTTAAGGAACTATACCGAGTTTGGGATGGTCGAAAAATCATCACAAATGTGCGTAATGTACGCTTTAACCACAATGTAGTTGGCAAGGATGCTCACCCACCCAGAGAAGTTAGATGGGACGACGAGGAATCTAAGGGGGAGAGTAATGACACCGTCCAGCTAGAACAGCCGTTAGACGAACCCGAACATAAAGATGAGGGGGAGTCATGAGGAGTTACAGGAAGAAAAAGACATTCACCGTCCAGATTCCGGTCTCCCGTCAGAGTCGAAGGTAGAACTAGCTGACGACAAGGATGATGGGGTAACACCCGTCACATCGTTAGAGGCGCAAAGCCCTGAAGCAGACCATCCAAGTAGGAGGTACGTAGAGGGAGACGCGCCCACAAAGGGCCTCACTTGGGAGCAAAGTGACAAGATCACATCAGCTAACATAGTGAGAGGGAAACGAGAAACAAAGGTTAGGACACCAGTTACACAACCACCTCCAGAAAAGAAGGCAGCAGTAAAAGCAGCTACATTGACAGTAGGGAGAGTTAGTGTGCCGGGAGTAGCTTTCGGAGAAGAATGGGCAAAGGAAGAATATGGAGACAACTGGCAATCAGTTAAGAGAGAAGGAAAAGTCTTAGAACCATGCGAGAAGGGAGAGAGACTTAAAGTCCGTAAGATGCCTAAGCCCAGTCACTTCGTAGTCTTTGACGACGGTCAGGTAGAAAAGACGTTAGATAGCGAAATTAGAAAGTATCGGATAGATAGGGTAAGACCCGTCGGAGAACTAGAGCATCCCGAGATGTCCGCAGAAAGTATCGTAGAGGATCAAACCACTGCGTTACTGTATTTGACATTGAACGTACCAAAGGCAATCGTTGATGAGAGATTAACTGCGAAAGAGTTGAAAGCAGGGATGGATAGAGAGATTGAAGCTCTAAAGTCTTTTAACACTTACATGTGGGTAAGCCCTAAGGAAGCGAAAGAAAAAGGAGTAAAAGTAGTGAGACTAATATAGGTACATAAAGTCAAACTAGACGAAAAGGGACGTAAGTTCATTAAGTCAAGGTTAGCTTTGCGGGGAGATATGCTAGAGCCAGGAGTTAGCTAGAACCCAGATCAATTATTTGTGCCCTGAGCCGCGCATCGCTCATTACTCTTTTTGTCTAAGCTTGCAGCGTGGCATGGACATAAGCTATATATATACGGTATAGACTTCAAAAATGCTTATCTAAATGCACGAATACATGATCCTGTTTATGCTTATGCGCCCGATGGGATAGACAGTGAAGAGCATGAAGGCATGATATGGAGAGTAGATGGAGCTCTGTATGGCGCGCCACAAACTGGTAGGAGATGGTATGAGATCTTAGCCCCTAATTTAGAGGAATTAGGATTCAGATTACTAGACTCAGATTTATGTATGTTCGTTGAAAAAGATAAGCCGATAAGAGATGCTATCATTGGTATTTTCCATGTAGATGATCTTGTTTTCTCAGCTCCTAACGAACAAGCGTATGACCGTTTCGCTAGTAAACTAGAAAAGTTTTATCCTCTTAAGCGTTTGGGAGTGGCTAAAGAGTTCAAAGGAATAGAGATAGTTCAGGAAGGAGGACGCATTTTATTGCATCAGAAGAACAGATTTTAAAAGATGTAGGATATGCCGATGTTAGACCAGTAAGCACTCCTAGTGCAGAACATGAGCCAGAACCTAGGGAGAAACAAGCGCTCGTAGAAGATCAATTCCTAGTTTAGTAGGTAAACTTTTGTTTCTAACTAAGATGACACGTCCAGATGCTGATCAAGCACTGAATGCAGCTTGCGTGATGCAGACAGTAAATCCAGGACTCGCTTATGCTTTACTAGGTAGGATTTTCAGATATTTGAAAAGTTCGTATCGCGGTATTGCATTTCACGGGCCTAGATCGTCACAAGAAGGAAGGACGTACCCCAAGATTACTTTATGGCCAGATGCTGCGCATAAGGTCTGTAAGAAAACCGGAAAGTCACGTACAGGTTATATAGTGCTTTGGGGTGGAGGCCCGGTAGCTTGGTTATCGAAACGACAGACTAGAATTGCTCTAAGTTCTAATGACGCGGAAATTTTCGCAGCAGCAGAGTGCATACGAGAAGGATTGGCTATCAGACACATCACAGAAGAGTTAGGTATAGCACAGAAAGGGCCGATAGAGCTTTACGAAGATAACGCACAGACAATCTTAGCAGCAGAGAGGGGAATGTCAGGACCACGTACTAAACACTTACCCTTAGAACTGCATTTCATTCATCATGCACAGAGAGACAATGAGATTAAGTTTGTAAAGGTAGGAACTAAGAAACAAATAGCAGACGTATTAACCAAACATGTTTCTAAGGACCAATTCGAATATCTCGTTAGTAAATTTATGGTAACACTTGATCCATAATTTTACATCTCAAGTCTGCAAACTCACGCAAAATACGCAAATTTACGCAAAGTCAACTCATGTTGTTGTTTTGTGAGTTTTCTCTCTCTGAAGTGTGCAGGAAGTGTTTTGCGCAGGTAGTCGAGCGGCATCTTTAGGCATTGCTTCCGTTGAAGTTGAAGTCGAGCGCGAGAACGAAGCGCGTGGATCGTCCACCATCGGTCGTTGATCGAGGCAAGAGCGGAAGAAGAGCATATGCCGACGGAGCGGAATGCGGCGGGAGTACTTTCTAATGGCGGAATGGCAAATTTAACTAATTATATTGGACTCATTGAGTCAGTAATGTAATTAAGTTCACGTACGGATGGGCTCATACTGTAAGGACCTACTGCTATTTTTTAAATCATATTGGCCGAAATTATTATTTCAGGTTGTCAAACCGTGACTATCATTTCAGTTTTTCAACCTGAAATAGAGGCCATTACGAGATGCTATTACGGCAATGAAGCGAAGGCAGGCAGATCAGAACAGGATTGGCAATTTTTCAGTTTTGAGACTTAACTATTATTTAAGGCTGTCAAACTGTGACTATCATTTCAGTTTCTCAACCTCAAATAAGGGTCATTATCGCAATATGCAATAGTTATTAATTGTAGATGTATTGATTGGTGACTTATAACTTGCATTATCGACATAGAACTCAGGGGGAGCGTTGGTAGGACAATGACGCTTTACTTTTAGTAATTACTTTGTGACTGGTAAGTAATTTATCCGTATAGTTCTAGTCAATAATTGTAACGGACGTAACGGTCCATATTGGCATTCAGAATTGGACACTGACCATTGTGTAATAATTACAGTCGTGCGGACTTTATTTCAGTTTCATTATTACCTTTGAGTTTGTCAGTTCTGCTATATACGTGCCGCCGGATTAAAAGTGTCGATTGGTATCGTGGCTTCTAACGGAGTCTCCCAGCAAACCGGCGTCTAAGGTATTAGGTCCTCGAGTGACAGGGTATTACCTAATCAACGAGTATTAACATAATCACTCTAATATTACGGTTATTCTAGTAATAGAAATATGTTTGCCAGTCATAACTATTAGTAGTATTTCTAGAATGCCACGTCATCATATTTTTACCTTAGTTCATGGTTGCAACCATGGTTTTCATGTTTGCAACCGTGGCTCATGGTTGCAACCATCACCATGGTTTTCATGGTTGCAACCATGGTTTTTGAGTATCATAGGTTTTCATGGTTGCAACCATGGTTTTCATGGTTGCATCCATGGTTTTCATGTTTGCAACCGTGGCTCATGGTTGCAACCATCACCATGGTTTTCATGGTTGCAACCATGGTTTTTGATCGCACTATGATTTTCATGGTTGCAACCATGGTTCCGATAATTGCAACCATGGTTTTGATGATCGCAACCGTGGTTTTCAAATTGAAACCATATGGTTGCAACCATGGTTTTCATGGTTACAACCATGGTTTTCTTGACTAGACTATACTATTACATTAATTTTTTTTGCCTGCGATATCAGCACGCTCTTCTTCTCTTGGCCTGCTGTGCTGGACAGGTCAAGTGTGCGGGCTGTGGCGAGAAGAACAAGAACGTGTGGCTCGACTCGGAGGTCGTTGTGCGCGTGCCCGCATGCTGCTGCACGTGCCTTGCCTGCCCAGAAAGAGTGCGAGGTCAAGGGCTCCAAAGGCAAAGCGAACCTGGCCGTCAAATGCAAGTAAGCATGCTCTTACCTCTTCATCTCTGCCAAGTGCGATGTGCTTCTTGTCCTGTCCGTTCCTCACGTGCACCGTGGGTCGCGAGCATCCCAAGAAAGCAATGTCACGGTGTGGTGAGTGGGCTGGCCGCAAGAGTGATTTCACGGTGGGGGGGGCTGTTGGCCAGCAACGAGCCCAACGGCTCGGTGGTGGGGAGGAAACTGTCGCTTGCATCGGCAGAGAGGCAGTGTTGTGTGTGCTAGGGGTTGTGGCCGGACCAACTCTGCCGTGTGCGTAGCGGACAAGAAAATCAAGTCTGCCTACACCAGGTCACGTCCTCCCGCACACTCTTCTCCACAGCCACGTCTATCTGGCTTGTGACCTGCCCGCAACCTCCCCATGATGGCTTTCCGTCAGACTGCAAGTTCTTTTTCACCATGCTCCCGCCTGCTGTGTTTCTGAAGCCTGCTGGGTCTCAAGGCTTGGCCTGAAGCGAAGCTTGACTCCATCGGATACATTTTTAGCCATGCAGAAGACAGCTGTTACATTTTCATCAACCCAGCAGCAGAGTTTTGGCGGCTGTTTCTGTCATGCCCATGCGTCCTGTATGTATCTTGTGCTGGTGGCTGCATGTCTCAAGTGATGATAGCGGCAAGGAGGTGCTGTTGGGTGCATTTGACTTCAGGTCCATCCTCGACTGCAAGCTCCTCTTCTCATCTGCTCTGCTTGGCCAGTCTTGCTCATGTGCGCATGTGGTGGGGTCTGTTAGAGGGCTGGAGCCGACCAAGTGGGTGCTAGGGGTCCGCGCTGCTGTGTGAGCAGCTTGCTCCATTAGTTGCTGCATGCTGCGCAGGACGGGTTCTCAGTCGAGGGCGCAGGTGGCGCCAAGTTCAGCGACGTCGACCTCTCTGAAGACTTCTACGAATGTAAGTGCTCTCCGTCGCCTCTTCACTAGTCCTTGGAGCTCTTGTTTTGCGTCTGGTTTGGTTTTCATGGTCTTTTTGCGACGCTGTTTTGTTTCTAGACGACGATAAAGCAGACACCGCTGTCGAGATCACCAAAATTTCAACTTCGATTCAAAAACTGTGAGAGCGCTTAACACCAGTGCTGCATGTACATGGGAAATATGATACACTGGTGCGCAAGGGTGCGGTTTCAACATATTTCTCCCGATGACAGGCGCTGCCACGTAGCTGCAGACAGCAGCTGACACAAGGATTCGAGTTGAACTGAGCGCGAAGTCCTGTAACGGTAACAGTCCGTTTTCTTGGTCGACCCGCTGTACACCTACTGACGGATTTTGCCAACAAGCTGGCGTGTTGAGCAAGGCAGCGTCAGCTGGAGGGAAATCTTGCCACCTGTGTGCAGGCATCAGGGACTGCAGGCGCGACGGACCCGCGACCGGTTTCTCAATCGGTTTCTTCAACAGGAATTTTGCAAGGAACTTGTCTGCGAACATCGTTTCCGTTTCTTTACTCTCCTTCTGTTAACTTATTATGCTTTATCGATATTATTATAATTACAGCTTTAGGCGCCGCTATTTATAAATATTTTCTCTGGTTGTTATTTTTCTCTTTATATATTTTTTCTTTCTCTTTCTTCCAATTGTTGCATTTTGCCTCCCCCTTTCACTCTTGTCCTTGTGCTTACTTTCTCTAGAAACTTATGTTTGACTACTCTCTCTATCTTTACTTTCATCTTGTATTTTTACGCTTCTTACCGGTACCACTTCTATCAAGCCTAAGTTTCGACCTAGACTCGTGGCTTCGGTGTGCTCCGAGGCCTAGTGCCACCTCCTACCACACAATCCATATGTAAATATGCCAGCCCGAGGCTATGTCTAGTAGTCCCTCTCCCCCTAAGGGAGCCTTCGGCCTGACTCGAGTGCAACTAGTCACACAAAACTTGAACTGGGTTAACCCTTAACCGGGCGAGCGCCACATTTGTGGATCATTGCCACATATGTGGCAGTGTTTTTCAAACTGAATAAAATCATCATTTCTCAACGTAATAATACTGAAATATGCTGGATCATCTATTAATATTTCAAGACATGCTCTATCGATACGTCAAGGTACAGACACTTGGTAAAACTTGATCTTATCGGGAAGTGACTTAATTATGTTATTATTAAAAATAATATCAAAAATAGGTGCAAATCAGTTTTATTCTGCTTTCTGGGACCACGTTTTTTGAGGAAATCAAGTTGCCACTTTCGGTTTTTTTCCACCTTCATGTCTGCACACTGTGTGACCCTGCCACTTAGCTTCTGAAGACTAGTGTGCGTGTTCCCGTCAGGGAATTTGATGAAGTTGAAAATATGATCAACTGGCAGAAATTGCCTACGGATTCACGTTGGAAAACGAAAACCACATGATAGACGTTAGATGCGGGTTATTTACGTTTCAAGTACCATTACCGCTGAGTATTTTATTAGTGATAAAGTATTTTATTAGTGACCAGTGCTTTATCCGACCAGTGGGAAAGTATTTTATTAGTGACAAATATTTCAAGTTAGAATCGAGCTCTAGTCCCTGAGTCAACTTGATGATAAGTGTATTTGAAGGACTGTCCGTAACTTTCACTGACATTATTGGCATTGAGAATCAGACAATAATAATTGAGTGGCAGCTGAGTCACCAGTCCAGTTATGACTGCGCCGCATTTTTATTCAACCACTGCAGCGCTAATGCCTTTGAATTGTCAGTTCTGCTAGTCTACTTGCGGACAAGTTAAAGTGTCGATCGGGGCCGCCGCCGGCCCGTCTCCTGAGTAAGGAGTCTTCCTGCAAAGGGGCCGGCGTTAGTTAGCCTCTGTATAAAGGTGACGAGTTAGGTCAGTGAGTGACCGGGTAATTACAAGTCATCTGCTATGGCCTGAGCCGCTGGGAAAGCGATTTTCGGCACCACTGATGCCGCAAGTATTAATAATATGAGACGTCTCACACACCAGTGCCACGGTCACGTTAAACGGGAAACAAGAAAGCTGAGATGTGCAAGGTTGTTATTATCAGATAGAGGAATACGCGTATGGTATTAACACCACTCTCGGGGATATGTTTCATGATGCTTTCAAAGACCACAAAGCAGCGAAGCTTAAGTACGGTTACGATAGAGATCGCATGAGCCTGAGATTCTGAAAGGCAGAAGAAATGGAAGAACCGAGAGAAACGCACGAGATTGACAACCAGAGGGAGGTGACGATGAGGACGACTCAACATCACCGAGAGCGAGAGGCAGCAAGACACCAGAACAGAAAACAGTGAAGCCAGACAACTGGAAAGATCTCACCAAAGACGAGAAGAAAGCATGGGAGGAGAAAGCAAGGAGAAGAAAGAAGAGATCGATGACTCCAGAACACAGAATGACGTCTACCTGCTGAGGAAGAAGAGCTACAGAACAGAACAGCAATACCTTCAGCGTTGCAGAATGTTTCAACTTCTCGTAACCACGGCATTCTCGGAAACGAAAGTTATTCAATTCCTACGAAGCAAAAAGATATATTCCCCGTTTGAAAAATACTGCATTGTCAAAGAGAAATACTGTAATCTCAGTGGCGCGGCTAGGTATGTAGAGGAGAAGACGTTCAAAGAGATGAGACCAAGACCGACAGAGAACATGGACGAGTACCTCACACAGCATCTACTACAAAAGAGTTGGTTAGAGACACTGAGAGGGAAAGATTTCGAACCAGACGAGGCAGTGAATGGACTGTTAGAAAAGCTAGAGGCACATGAAGCGTATGGGCAGAACTACCTTAATGAGCATTATAGGTTAGCAGCAGCAAACAGACCATCACATGATGCCATGGTAGAGTCAGCGAGAGAGATATATGTGCTGTGGGCAGCTAAGCAGAAGAAGAACAGGAAGATGCATAAGAGGGACAGAGAGGAAAAAGGAGAGGGCAAGGGAGCGAACCTACTGCTAGGGGAGGGAGAGGGAGAAGAGAGAGGAGGAAAGAGAGACAGAGGCAAGAGATGGAATAGGGATGGAAAGGGGAAGAGAAGCAACAGTAATGGGGGTGACAGCTCAGGACAGGAATGGTGGTTGACAGCTGTATGCTACAACTGCAATGAGACTGGGCATACAAAGCGGTTTTGCCCCAAAAACAAGTCTAACCCCAAACGCCCTGGCCATAAATCTAATCACTCTGACTCCTCAAAGGGGAAAAACCGAGACAAGAATGGTAAGTTTCGTAAGAAAGGATCAAAAGGAGTTACCCTCATGAGAGGAGAGGTAGGAGAGGAGGCTGAAGAAGGAGAAGGAAATCAGTCTCAAGGGGAAGACAGCTCACTGACAGGAGAAGAGGAGTATGGGCGAGGAAGCGATGGAGGGAAATGAGAACACTTGAGGTGGGGATCACATACGTGCTCGTGACGCTGAGAAAGAGGGTGAGGAGGATAGTGAACCTCAAAGGGAGCAAAGTGACAACGAACCCTTAGAACAACCCACAAGAGCCCGGGGGGGGGGGGGATCTGTCGAGTGCTCGCATGGCTCGCAACACACTCCGAGACAGACCCCACAACCCTCCACAACGCATTCCCACTAGTGCTCAACGCCTCGACACCTCAACAACAACACCTCCTACCTTCACAACAACCCCACCTCAAAGTGAAGACACGCAAAGCAGGCAACCTCCACCATTGCAAACACAGCCCTCGCAACCAAAAGAGAAACCAAAACGGAAACCGAAACCGAGACCGCAAGCATTCCCTCAGAACTCAAAAGACAGAAAAAATGAAAGTCCACACCCTCCTACCTCTACCCCAAAGAGTAACACCACAGGCCCAAAAACCATTCGTTGTGAAGGAGTAAACTGGAAGGGAGAACAGTGTGGTATCAAGTATGGCCAGGGAGGGAATTGGGGAAAGGCAGGTGAGGAAGCGAAAAGGCTAGACTATGCTCAGCTCTGTGGTTACCATGCACGTCAAGACCCTAATTTCCCGGCTATTGACCTGGCACAACACCCATCACGTCGCCCACGCCCCTTTCGTGACTATCCATCTGAAAGAGAGATGAGAGAGATACTGAGAGAGAGAGAGAGGGAAAGGGGGCGAGAGCACAGTAATCCTCGCGAAAAGACTCGGCAATACCCGGGGAAAAAGACTCGCCAAGTCGCAATTAACGGGGGAAAAGACTTGCAAAGTCCCGAATAACCCGGTAAGGAGACCGTTAAAACGAATGCACGGAAAACTGCTGTTTTGCCAGGAAAGGAGACAGGGACCGGCCGGACTAAGCCTGAATGGACGACAGCTCTCACTGTCGCTGCTGACGATGCAGGGAGGAGGGACGAGAACAAGAAGTGGCCACCAACTCGCCAATCACAAGGTCCGTCCCCGATAGACAGAGTAGATGAGAGCTCAGAATCACAGACACAACCAGAACAAACCACACACACTACTCACCCTCCAACACCTGAAAGGTGCAACCCACACATCAAACCAGAGGGGAAGAGCAGTAAAACGAAAATGCAACACGGTAGAGGGATAGCATTTGAGGATTTCAAGAGAATCAGGGAAGATCTAAACACTCTATGTGTGATGGACGACGAGACAGGTGATGTCGTGAGAGTGACGAAGAAGGAAGGAGAGAGAGTAGCAGAAGGTGATGGATTGTTGACAAATGTGTTTTGGGCAGTTAACGAAGTGTAACTGTTTCTAAAGCACGCAGCTGGCACGCCCTTACACACAAGAAAGACTGTCATAGAGAACAGAGCAGCCAAGGGCACAAAGAGCACACAAGCAAAAGAAAGAGCTAAGTGGGAGTGTGAGTTCAGACACAGCGAGGGACATCCAAGACCTGAAAAGACAGAGATAGCACGACTGCTATACGCAGTGTCAAAGGGGGCAGAAACGATAACAGTGAGAGATGGACTATGTTATGACCCAGATGGCAAGGAAAACGAGTTCTTCTCGAAACTCCTAGCTATCATTGACTACGGGATTTTAGACATGGCCAAAAATCACGACAACGAAGTTGCCCTATTTATAGTGAGGTCAATGCCCCACCTTATAAAGATCTGGCATGAAGTAGAGGCTAGAGTGGGTACTTTGAGCGCATATTTGCGCAAATTGCATTCGGAAGATGCCCCACGGTTCTTTAGCCCGGAACAGGCAGCCCAGAAGCAGAAGGAGTTTGATAAGAAAGGAGATGGATGCATATGGACATTCTGACTCTGAGGAGGCACATGAATACGACCCCGACAACCTCGAAGACTCCAGATGCTCTGACGAGATTAGGGCATGCAAGCCCATAAGTTACAAAGCGTATTGTGAGGCACGCGAAGAACTAGACTGGCTGTACGAGGAGATGTTTGAGAAGGAAAGGAAAGAGAAGCTCCAAAGCAAGAAAAAGAAAAAGGGAAAGAGAAAGAGAAGGAGAAAGACCACAACCTCATGGTAGATGACAGCAAGAAGGCAGGTCGAAAGGAAAAGATGATAGTGCAGGATAGTGGATCATCACGAGATAGCCTGCACCCCACACAGTTTGCGCAACATCCGAGAGATCGAGCCCGTTAGCTTAGTCACCGGAAACGGAGAGAGCGTAGTGAGGGACATGGGGGAACCACGATTCACAAGGATAGACGGATCAGGGAAACCAGTTTTGGTGAAGAAAAAAATGTTGTTAGACCCACGTGTGCCTGTCAGCATCATGTCGACGGGGAACATGGATCACAACCATCACCGGTCGATCATTCATCAGAACGGACAACTACTCACCCTGAAGCACCCCATAAGAATCAAAGAGAGTGACGTAATAGTCAGGGGGAGATCTAGAATGACGCCCGGTATGCTTTATCGCTGGGATAACGAACACGACAAGCCGACCCCGTGAGAAAGAGAAAGAAGAAGACGGAGTAAGCGGGGCGGGAAGCCCCAAAGAGAGAGAAAAAGATAGCAAAGAAGCGAAAGTTAGTGAGAACAAGGAAGCTAAAGGCAGCGTTTTGTACTGCATGTATCCCGAGAAAGGCAAAGAGGGTAAACCCGTCCGATTGACATTTATATCATTCATCAGTGTAGCGGTCATAAGGCATTACCGAAGACCTATGTATTAGGCAAGGCAATGTGACGGAAAATGGAGCGGACACCGGACAGCTAGAACATCCACACGACGATTCCGAGCTAGAAGTTGAGGGGGAGTTAGACGAACATGAGTCACAGGAAGTTAAGGGCACTTTTGGTCCAGATTCCGGTCTCCCATCAGACTCAGGCAGAACTATCTAACGACAAGGATGATGGTTAACACCCGTCACATCGCTAGAGGCGCAAAATCCCGAAGCTGACCACCCAAGTAGGAGGTACGTAGAGGGAGACGCGCCCAACAAGGGCCTCACTTGGGAGCAGAGTGACAAAATCACAACAGCTAACATAGTGAGAGGGAAAAGAGAGACTAAGGTAAGGACACCAGTCACACAGCCACCTCCAGAAAAGAAGGCAGCTACCATAGCAGCTACAGGAGAGAGAGTTAGTGTGCTGGAGTAGCCTTCGGAGAGGATTGGGCCAAGGAAGAGTATGGAGACAAAAGGCAGTCAGTAAAGCGAGAAAGAAAAGTCTTAGAACCGTGCGAGAAGGGCTGTGGCCCGATGCAGCTCATAAAGTCTGTAAAAAGACCGAAAAGTCACGCACAGGTTACTTAGTGCTTTGGGGGGGAGACCCAGTAGCTTGGCTGTCGAAACGACAGACACGAATCGCGCTCAGCTCTAACGATGCTGAAGTTTTCGCGGCAGCCGAATGTATTAGGGAAGGGCTAGCTATCAAAGAGAGAAAAATCACAACAAAACAATAATTTGCTTGACTCTGAGGAAATTTGCGGAGTTTACGAGAATTTACAGACTTGAGGAATAAAGTCTATGGGTCAAGTTTTACCATAAACTTACCAACGAGGTATTCAAACTGGTCCTTAGGAACATGTTTCATTAGTACGTCTGCAATCTGTTTCTTCGTTCCTACTTTCACGAACTTAATCTTATTGTCTCTCTGTGCGTGGTGTATGAAATGAAGTTCAAGGGGTAGGTGTTTGGTGCGTGGTCCTGACATTCCCCTTTCAGCTGCTAAGATAGTCTGAGCATTGTCCTCATAAAGCTCTATCGGTTTACTTCTGTGCTGTTCCTAATTCTTCCGTGATATGCCTTTGGAGTGTGCAGGAAATATCTTGCGCAGGTAGTCGAGTGCATGGAGGCGATGATCCCGCGGCGTGGATTTGACAATCGAGCGCAGAACGAGGCGAGTGGCTTGCTTCACAATCGATCGTAATGCGGCAAGAGCGGGACGGATAACATAGCCGGAACATCATCATCGGAACAGACTTTTCGTGTTTTCATCATCGGCGGAGTGGCAAATTTTATTCAACTATTTATATTTAACTCGCGGAGAAAGTTTTTCACGCATCGGTAATATGATTTAGTTTAAGTACGATTATGGTCAAACTTGGAGGACCTAATGTCAATGTTTTAATCGATGCTTACATCGAGATGCCATTATGGTAAGGAAGCGAAGGCATAAGGACCTGTCCATGGAGAGACAATATTTTTTTTGGGATTTAAGAGCCTTTTCAATGTTCTTACTTATTTACGCATTTGCTGCACATTTCGTTCTGTCTATACTACGAAATATTCAGCAAAAACGACTGTAACCGTTTTCGACGTAAAATAGTTCAAGTTCAAAGAATGGACTTGAGAAGGAGGCAATTTTCCGCATTGCAATAGGTATTAATCGCAAGAGGTATTAATCGTTAATTGCGTTATCGACATAGAACTAAGCGTTATCCCCATATAATTATTAATTCAGTTTTAGTCAAGTAGTAGTAATAATAATTTTACCTTAAGTTAGACGGATGCAATCAATTGCCTCTTTGTCACTATTACTTAATTTCAGTCCTGAACTTTAGTATTTCCATACTATTTAATTTACCTTTATTAAGTAATTAATATGAAAGTTATTTATCTGGAATTTCATGTTTTGAGTAGTGACGTGTAGTTTCAGTTTTTAGTAGTGACGTGTCACTTTTCCTTCCTTTCACAAAGGGCAATTACTGATTAAAGATTGTCTCTGCATTCAGACTTGTCCCTTTATTAATACTGTGACCGGACACTTGGCTTCACCGCCAAGAACCCTACTAACATCTGTATGAACCGCAAAGCGGCCATTTACTGCTTGAAGCTAAGGGGGAGCATTAGATGGTTATTTACGTTTACCATTAGTAATCGCTTTTATCAGTGGGAAAGTATTTTATAAGTGGCAAATATTTTAGAATAGTTCTAGTCAATAAGTGTACCGTCCGGACGTAACGGACATTATTGGCATTGAGAATCGGATAATAATCATTGAGTGGCAGTTACAGTTATGACTGCGCATTTTTATTCAACCAGCGCTATTGTACTGCCTCTGAATTGTCAGTTCTGCTCAGTATTCAACTTGCGGATTAAAGTGTCGATCGACTCGCACATGATCACGTCTCCGAGAGTCCTTACGGAGTCACGCCACAGGCTGCCGGCACTTGAACCGGCACTTGAACCGGCGTGTATAAAAATACGACTCGGTTGGGTCCGTGAGTGCGTGGTACTAGTACTTCCGAGTCGGTGAATTACCAATCATCCGAGTCGATAGATGGAACTGTAGCCCGACCGTATGGCCGCACAAAGGACAAGTTCTGGGTCGATTGGGACAATGCAGACGAGGAGGAGTCTCCCTTGATTGCCTTTGAGATCCTTAAGTACAAAAGTTGGAATGGAGGAGGAATTCGAACGTGCCGAGGGTGGGTCTGGGAAATGTTAACATACTATACAGTATATTATTACCATTGTTGATTCCTCAGAGTCTCAATGGAACTGGAATATCACGGAGGCTCCCAATTATCCATTATATTTCAACTAGTAACACTGAGTGCCACCAGTAACCGGAATTGGGAACTAACAATATATTAATATTACCAATTTACTCTGACTGATTCCGGAATTATCGGCCGGCGGCCATTACTAAGGTAATGATAACAAAGGTTTCTAGAGTGATCTAGAACAGAGTTACTGATCATAGTATCGTTGGTAGGACAATTACGTTTTCCTTTTAGCAATTACTTTGTGACTGGTAAGTAATTTATCCGTATAGTTCTAGTCAATAATTGTAACGTACGTAACGGTCCATATTGGCATTCAGAATCGGACAATAACCATTGTGTAATAATTACAGTCGTGCGGACTTTATTTCAGTTTTATTATTACCTTTGAGTTTGTCAGTTCTATCTACGAGCGGATTAAAAGTGTCGATTGGTATCGTGGCTTCTAAACGGAGTCTCTCAGCAAACCGGCGTCTAAGGTATTAGGTCCGTGAGTGACCGGGTATTACCTAATCAACGGTTATGAGCCGCTGGGGAAACGAATTTCGGCACCATGCGATCAGCATGAGACAATCGATGTCTCACACTCCGGTGTTTAGCGGAAATAAAAAGGATTTACAGAGTTGCTATTACCAGATAGAGGAGTATGCCTACGGGATTAGCACAACACTCGGGGATATGTTTCATGATGCTTTCAAAGACCATAAAGCGGCAAGAACAAAGTATGGTTATGATAGAGACAGGATGAGAAATGCAAAAGAAATGGAAGAACCGAGAGAACCACACGAGCTGGACACACCGGAAGGATCAGACGACGAAGAAGATGAAACAGAGACACAACAAACACGACAACAGAGACAGAGAAGTAGCCAAACACCACAAGACCAGAAGATACAGCAAGAGAAACCTGCCAACTGGAAAGACCTCTCAAAGGAAGAGAAGAAAGCTTGGGAGGATAGGGCGAACAGAAAGAAGAAAGAGCGATGACAAGAACCAACAAAGACGTGTACTTGCTGAGGAAGAAAAGATACAGAGAAGAACAGCAGTATCTGCATCGCTGCAGGATGTTCCAACTTCTCGTAACAACAGCATTCTCGGAATCTAAGGTGGTTCAATATCTGCGAAGTAAAAACGTTCATTGCCCGTTTGAGAAAGTCGGCATTGTCAACGCGAAATACGGTAATCTAAGTGGTGCGGCGAGATACATAGAGGAGAAAGCATTTAAAGAGATGAGACCGAGACCGACAGAGGATATGGATGAGTATCTAACACAACATCTACTGCAGAAGAACTGGCTAGAAGCTCTGAGAAGTAAGCCATTTGAGCCAGAGAAAGCAGTAAATGGGTTGTTAGAGAAGCTAGCAGAGCATGAGGCCTATGTGCCCGCATACCTCAACGATCATTATAGATTAGCAGCAGCGAGCAGGCCAACACATGATGATATGGTAGAGTCGGCAAGAGAAATTTACGTGTTGTGGGAAGCGAAGCAGAAGAGACTGAGAAAGGAACGTAGGAGAGAGAAAGAAAGGAAGAGAGAGGGTAAGGGAGCGAATCTACTGTTTGGAGGGAGAAGGAGGAGAGAAGGGAGAAAAGAGAGAGAAGAACAAGAAATGGACTAAGAACGGGAAGGGCAAGGGCAACAAGAATGGTAGTGATAGTTCGGAGCAGGAGTGGTGGCTGACAGTGACATGCTATAACTGCTACCAGACTGGACACACAAAGCGTTTTTGCCCCAAACAGAAGTCAGGCCCCAAACGAACTAGTCCAAAGTCAGCTCACTCTAACTCCACCAAAGGAAAGCAAAGAGACAAGCATGGCAAGTTTAAAAAGAAAGGAGCCAAAGGAATCACTCTTATGAGGGGAGAAGTAGGAGAGGAGGGTGAGGAGGGTGAGGAGGAAGAAGAAGACAAGTCTGAAGGGGAACACAGCTCAGAAGAAGAAGAGTATGGGCTAGTCATGATGGAGGGTGCAGAAGAAGCAATGGAGGGAAACATAGAAAGTGGGGAAAGCGTTATTGCTCGTGAAGCAGAGCAAGAGGGCGAAGAGGATAGTGAGCCTCCAAAGGAGCAAAGTGACAAAAAACCCTTAGATCAACCCGCAAGAGCCCGTGGGGGGGGGGGGGGGGACTGTCGAGTGCCTCCATTGGCTCGAAACACACTCCGAGACAGACCCACAACCCTCCACCTCGCACTCTCACTAGTGCTCAACACCCCGACACTCTACAACAACCACTCCTGCCCTCACAACCTCACGAGACACACAACGTGTGCAACCCTCACCATTGCAACCAAAACCCTCGCAAGTGAAAGAGAAAGAGAAACGGAAAAGTGAGAAACCGACACTCACACCCTCTCAGAACTCTAGACAGACAAAGAACGAAACACCACGTCCCACTACATTCACTCCTAAGAGCCACCCCACAGGCCCACTAACCACTCGTTGTACTGGGCTGAACTGGAAGGGAGAACAGTGTGGAGTTAAGTTTGGACAGGGGGGGAGTTGGGGCAAGGCGGGTGAGGCAGCAAAGAGGCTAGTGTATGCAGACTTATGTGGTTATCATGCACGCCAAGACCCCCTATTTCCTGACATTGACCTAGCACAAGACCCTTCACGTCGCCCACGCCCTTGCCGTGATTATCCGTCAGAGAGTGAGATGATAAGCATACTGAGAGAGAGGGAGGGAAAGGGGGCGAGTGCAAAGCAAATCTCGCAAAAAGATACGGCAAAACCCGTGAAGAAAAACTCGCTAAGTCCCGCAAATATCGGAGAAAAAGACAAGGAAAGTGTCGAAAACCCGGTAAGAAAGGAGTTAGTACAGATTCACGAAATGATGCTGTTTTGCCAGGGAATGAGGCAAGGACCGGCGGGACTAGAGCTGGAAAAAGAGATCGCATTTGAGGCTGATGAGCGTATAGGAGGGACAAGTGAGGGCAAGTCTTGGCACCATCGCTACTATCACAAGGTCCGTCTCCTTTGGATAGAGTAGGAGACAGTGTAGAGTCACAGGCAGAGCAGAGAAGCGAGACACACACACATAAAACACCTGTGGGGAAGAGCAGTAAAAGAGACACAGAACACGGAAAGGTAATAAGCTTTGAGGACTTTAAGAGAATAAGTGAACAGCTGAACAACCTGTGTGTTTTGGATGATGAAACGGGAGATGTGGTGATGATGACAAAGAAGGAAGGAGAGAGAGTAGCAGAGGCAGATGGACTGTTGACAGATGTGTTTTGGGCTGTGAACGAAGTATTTCTGAAGCATGCAGCAGGCACACCACAAATCACAAGAGAGACTGTCATAGAGAAGCGAGCAGCAAGAACCACTCAGAGTGCAAAAGCTAAGGAAAGAGCTAAGTGGGAGTGTGAGTTCAGACACAGTGAAGGACATCCAAGACCTGAGAAGACGGAAATAGCTAGGTTGCTATATGCGTTAACGAAGGGAGCAGAAAAGATAGTAGTGAAAGAGGGTTTGTGTTACGACCCGGACGGCAAAGAAAACGAGTTTTACACAGAGCTGTTAGGAATAATAGACTATGGAATACTCGACTTAGCCAAGAACCACGACAATCAATTTGCTCTTTTCATCGTGCGATCGATGCCCCGACTTATGGAGATTTGGCATGAGGTAGAAGCGAGAGGGGTTACACTAAACGCACTTTTGCGGAAGTTACACTCAGGAGATGCATACAAGTTCTTCAGTCCAGAACAGGCAGCAGCGAGAAAGAGGGAGTTTGATAGGAAGAGATGGGAGATAGACGGACACTCAGACATGGAGGAGGATGATGAGGATTTTGATCCGGAAAACCTAGAACACTCCAGAACCTCCGAGGATGAGGTCAGCCCATAAGCTTTAAATCGTATTGCGAGGCACGAGAAGAGCTTGATTGGATGTACGAGGAGAGATTTGAGAAGAGAAAGAAAGAACAAAGCCCAAAAGAAAGGGAGTGAGGAGGAGGATGAAGAGGAAGATCACAATCTCATGGTAGACGATAGCGAGACGGTAGGACGCAAGAAAACGATGATAGTTCAAGACAGCGGATCGTCCAGGGATATAGCATGTACACCGCACATCTTCCAAACGTCTGAGAGATCGAACCCGTTAGCTTAGTCACCGGAAATGGAGAGAGTGTGGTGCGAAACATGGGGGAAGCGAGGTTGACAAGAATAGATGGATCAGGAAAGCCAGTTTTGGTAAAGAAAGATATGCTGTTAGACAACAGGGTGCCAGTCAACATTATGTCTACTGGAAACATGGACCATAACCACCACAGATCTATCATTCACCAAAATGGGCAACTACTAATCCTAAAGCACCCCATACGAATTAAAGAGAGTGACGTGATCGTGAGGGGGAGACTTACGCCTGGCATGCTCTATCGCTGGGACAATGAGAAAGACAAGCCCCTCAACATAAACGAGCGTTACAACCCCAAAGTGAAAGAGAAGAAGAATAAGACGGGGTAAGCGGGGCGGAAATCCCCAAAGAGAGAGAAAGTTAGAGCAAACAAGCGAGAGTAAGTGAGAACAAGGAAGCTAGAGGCAGCGTTTTATACGCTACGTATCCTGAGAAAGGTAAGAAGGGTAAGCCCGTTGACATTTACGTCATACATCAGTGTAGTGGGCATAAAGCTTTACCGAAGACCTATGCATTAGGCAAGGCAATAGGTAGAAAATTAACAGGAAGCGAGGATAGTGTTAGATTTTGTGAAGCCTGTATGATGGGGAAAGCTAAAGTGTTACCCAGATTTAAGGTTAATAGAATTAGGAGAGCGAGTTACCCTTGTGAGATTTTGCATATAGATACATAGATACTTCCGGACCTTGGGCGGTAATGTCAATTCAGGTAAGTACTATAAAGTTTGCGTTACAGACGATTACTCGGGGTACATCAAAGATTATTATTTACGATACAAGAACGAGTTTGTAGATTGTTTGAAGCAAGCGGTAGCATGGTTTGAAAGGCAGACAGGGAAGAAAGTCGCACAGATCACTTGCGACAACGAGTTCGATGTCCCAACTGAGATTATAGATTGGTGGAAACCTCTACAATTTATTTGGAAGACTAGTGCTCCAGGTGATAAAGATGGCAATCCCATAGCTGAGAAGGTCAACGACATCACAGCAGGACCAGCCCGGGCATGCGATACGAGGCTAATTTACCACCCCAATTTTGGGCGGAAATGGAACACACAGCCACAACATTGCACAACATTCTACCAGCCACGACAGGGCCTAGGAAGGGAACCTCACCTTTTGAGCAATGTCTGGGCTACAAGCCAGCTATCCGACAACTTAAGCCTATAGGATGTTTAGGTGTAATGTACATAGGAAAGCAGGTAGGCAACTATAGGGGAAAGCGTGTAATGTTACTTGGATATGATGTATTTAAGGAACTATACCGAGTTTGGGATGGTCGAAAAATCATCACAAATGTGCGTAATGTACGCTTTAACCACAATGTAGTTGGCAAGGATGCTCACCCACCCAGAGAAGTTAGATGGGACGACGAGGAATCTAAGGGGGAGAGTAATGACACCGTCCAGCTAGAACAGCCGTTAGACGAACCCGAACATAAAGATGAGGGGGAGTCATGAGGAGTTACAGGAAGAAAAAGACATTCACCGTCCAGATTCCGGTCTCCCGTCAGAGTCGAAGGTAGAACTAGCTGACGACAAGGATGATGGGGTAACACCCGTCACATCGTTAGAGGCGCAAAGCCCTGAAGCAGACCATCCAAGTAGGAGGTACGTAGAGGGAGACGCGCCCACAAAGGGCCTCACTTGGGAGCAAAGTGACAAGATCACATCAGCTAACATAGTGAGAGGGAAACGAGAAACAAAGGTTAGGACACCAGTTACACAACCACCTCCAGAAAAGAAGGCAGCAGTAAAAGCAGCTACATTGACAGTAGGGAGAGTTAGTGTGCCGAGAGTAGCTTTCGGAGAAGAATGGGCAAAGGAAGAATATGGAGACAACTGGCAATCAGTTAAGAGAGAAGGAAAAGTCTTAGAACCATGCGAGAAGGGAGAGAGACTTAAAGTCCGTAAGATGCCTAAGCCCAGTCACTTCGTAGTCTTTGACGACGGTCAGGTAGAAAAGACGTTAGATAGCGAAATTAGAAAGTATCGGATAGATAGGGTAAGACCCGTCGGAGAACTAGAGCATCCCGAGATGTCCGCAGAAAGTATCGTAGAGGATCAAACCACTGCGTTACTGTATTTGACATTGAACGTACCAAAGGCAATCGTTGATGAGAGATTAACTGCGAAAGAGTTGAAAGCAGGGATGGATAGAGAGATTGAAGCTCTAAAGTCTTTTAACACTTACATGTGGGTAAGCCCTAAGGAAGCGAAAGAAAAAGGAGTAAAAGTAGTGAGACTAATATAGGTACATAAAGTCAAACTAGACGAAAAGGGACGTAAGTTCATTAAGTCAAGGTTAGCTTTGCGGGGAGATATGCTAGAGCCAGGAGTTAGCTAGAACCCAGATCAATTATTTGTGCCCTGAGCCGCGCATCGCTCATTACTCTTTTTGTCTAAGCTTGCAGCGTGGCATGGACATAAGCTATATATATACGGTATAGACTTCAAAAATGCTTATCTAAATGCACGAATACATGATCCTGTTTATGCTTATGCGCCCGATGGGATAGACAGTGAAGAGCATGAAGGCATGATATGGAGAGTAGATGGAGCTCTGTATGGCGCGCCACAAACTGGTAGGAGATGGTATGAGATCTTAGCCCCTAATTTAGAGGAATTAGGATTCAGATTACTAGACTCAGATTTATGTATGTTCGTTGAAAAAGATAAGCCGATAAGAGATGCTATCATTGGTATTTTCCATGTAGATGATCTTGTTTTCTCAGCTCCTAACGAACAAGCGTATGACCGTTTCGCTAGTAAACTAGAAAAGTTTTATCCTCTTAAGCGTTTGGGAGTGGCTAAAGAGTTCAAAGGAATAGAGATAGTTCAGGAAGGAGGACGCATTTTATTGCATCAGAAGAACAGATTTTAAAAGATGTAGGATATGCCGATGTTAGACTAGTAAGCACTCCTAGTGCAGAACATGAGCCAGAACCTAGGGAGAAACAAGCGCTCGTAGAAGATCAATTCCTAGTTTAGTAGGTAAACTTTTGTTTCTAACTAAGATGACACGTCCAGATGCTGATCAAGCACTGAATGCAGCTTGCGTGATGCAGACAGTAAATCCAGGACTCGCTTATGCTTTACTAGGTAGGATTTTCAGATATTTGAAAAGTTCGTATCGCGGTATTGCATTTCACGGGCCTAGATCGTCACAAGAAGGAAGGACGTACCCCAAGATTACTTTATGGCCAGATGCTGCGCATAAGGTCTGTAAGAAAACCGGAAAGTCACGTACAGGTTATATAGTGCTTTGGGGTGGAGGCCCGGTAGCTTGGTTATCGAAACGACAGACTAGAATTGCTCTAAGTTCTAATGACGCGGAAATTTTCGCAGCAGCAGAGTGCATACGAGAAGGATTGGCTATCAGACACATCACAGAAGAGTTAGGTATAGCACAGAAAGGGCCGATAGAGCTTTACGAAGATAACGCACAGACAATCTTAGCAGCAGAGAGGGGAATGTCAGGACTACGTACTAAACACTTACCCTTAGAACTGCATTTCATTCATCATGCACAGAGAGACAATGAGATTAAGTTTGTAAAGGTAGGAACTAAGAAACAAATAGCAGACGTATTAACCAAACATGTTTCTAAGGACCAATTCGAATATCTCGTTAGTAAATTTATGGTAACACTTGATCCATAATTTTACATCTCAAGTCTGCAAACTCACGCAAAATACGCAAATTTACGCAAAGTCAACTCATGTTGTTGTTTTGTGAGTTTTCTCTCTCTGAAGTGTGCAGGAAGTGTTTTGCGCAGGTAGTCGAGCGGCATCTTTAGGCATTGCTTCCGTTGAAGTTGAAGTCGAGCGCGAGAACGAAGCGCGTGGATCGTCCACCATCGGTCGTTGATCGAGGCAAGAGCGGAAGAAGAGCATATGCCGACGGAGCGGAATGCGGCGGGAGTACTTTCTAATGGCGGAATGGCAAATTTAACTAATTATATTGGACTCATTGAGTCAGTAATGTAATTAAGTTCACGTACGGATGGGCTCATACTGTAAGGACCTACTGCTATTTTTTAAATCGTATTGGCCGAAATTATTATTTCAGGTTGTCAAACCGTGACTATCATTTCAGTTTTTCAACCTGAAATAGAGGCCATTACGAGATGCTATTACGGCAATGAAGCGAAGGCAGGCAGATCAG
>WBZZ01002762.1:112500-113560 GCA_019918135.1 Paulinella micropora
AAGAAGGCCAAAAAAACAAGGAAATTTGTCATTCAGGACACTCCCCTAACGCAAATATTTGCGTGAATTCCAAAAAAATTATATCAGCATCAAGATCGAGTCTGGGGCTAGCCACCCTGTCAATATGAACTCCCAACTCCTCCTGGTTCACACAAACCATGATTTATTCCGACGAGGGTGCAGAAAATAGGCTGAAAAAAACGAAATTTTGGCATTCAGGACACTCCCCTAACGCAAATATTTGCGTGAATTCCAAAGAAATCAAATCAGCATCAACATCGAGTCTGGGGCTAGCCACCCTGTCAATATGAGCTCGCAACTCCTGCTGGTTCACACAAACCATGATTTATTCCGACAGGGATGCGAAAAAAAACAAGGAGTTTTGGCATTCAGGACATTGCCCTAACGCAAATATTTGCGTGAATTCCAAAAACATCATATCAGCATCAACATCAAGTCTGCGGCTAGCCACCCTGCAAATATGAGCTCCAAACTCCTCCTCGTTCCCACAAACCATGATTTATTCCGACAGGGGTGCAGAAATGCTGGGGTGGGTGGGTGGGGGGGGGCGGGGGGGTACACAATTTCCATTTTCCCCCTTCCCCCCAAACCCCCTACTCCCAACACCTTTCAGGGATAATAATAATAATAATAATAATAATAATAATAACTAGGGGCTGCGCAAACACCTGAAAGGATGGTTTACAGGTGCGCTTCGCGAACCAAACCCCGCCAGCCCCACTTCTTATCACTTTTTGGAGTGCCCCCGACCCCCCCCCCCCCCCGCCGCCCCCTTTCCCTTCGACAGGGTACGTTGAATTGCTGGAGGTGCCGCAAGGGCGCCTGGTGGCAAATAACCTCAACTTTCAGGTGTGGGTGCCACCCGCGACCAGAACAGGTACGTACAATCGCAGGGCTCCCCCGGACCCCCCCTTTCCCTTCCCACAGGTTACGTTGCTTCGACAGGGTACGTTGAATTGCCGAAAAGGGCGCCAGGTGGCAAAAAAACCTCAAATTTCAGGTGCGGGTGCCACCCGCGACCAGAACGGGTACGTACAAT
>WBZZ01002763.1:2500-32370 GCA_019918135.1 Paulinella micropora
GGTTCGTTGCAAGTGCTTTGGCGAATCTGTACTAGGAAGCTGGCTGATGGCAGTGGCTGTTTCAGTTTTCTTGCACGTGTTGGCATGTCGTGGTGGTGGGCCGCAGTGACTCAGAACGTGATTTGTGTCTTAAGCGCAGAATGAAGCTATAGCAACGGTTTGCTGGGAGGATCTTTATTTATGTGGAAACCTGTGTATGCATATCATGTCCTCTTATTCCTCGATGTGTGGTTGGTTCTGACTAGGTGCGCCAAAAGAATAGTAACACAAACTTGGTGACCTGGAGCGACCTCAGCGATGCCACCAAGACTGCGGTGAGCTAACACATTTTAAACAAATCAAACATCAGGAAATGACCGGTTATTTTGTTTTATTTTTCCTTTTTATTTCATTCTCTTATGTTTGCGCTGTATTACAGGGTAAAAAGCTGTGCTCCCTGGCCACCGACTCTTTCTCGGGCTTTCAAATCCAAGTAAAGCACACCTAGATTATATCGAGATTTTCATCTGCATTTCATTTCTATCTCAATACATTTCGAATATTTGCAAGAGTCTTTCAAAGCAACCGTCCTTCTGTTCCTTTGTCAGCAACTGGAGAGCATGTTGAGAACCGGCAACCGGCTCGAGGACATCTTTACTGGCGGCATCACGCGCTGCAGCAGCCACGACGAGGTGCTGGAGAGCGTCAAGAACGGCAGCTGTCACGTGGGGACTGTGGAAACGGGCGTGTTGGAGCGGGTGAACAACTCTGTCAGTGAGGTTTCCGGGCTGAGGATCCCAATCGATACTTGGGCGATCATTGGGGAGGAGATTGCAGGTCAAGGAAATAGCACACGTCCTTACCCCGAGGTAACGTTTTGTCCCCCCAGTCTTTATGTGTATGTATATATATATATATATATATATATATATATATATATATATATATATATTTCTTGTTTCGTACTGCCTTGCAGTGGGGTGTGATCGCGTTGCCTCACCTTTCTGCTGAGTTGGCTTCCCGGGTCCAAGCGGGTCTGATCGGCATGGATGAATACTCCACTGCAGCTACTACCGGTCAGGACGCACACAGATAGAGAAGCGACATGAACAATGAGAGACTTAAACTTAAGAGAGGACATTTACGCTGCAAGTCAGTCAGCGTCTTGGTGTTTTTCTTATTTCCTGGAATATTCCTACGTGCTTATTCTCTCTCTCTCTTTCTCTCTCTCTCTCTCTCTTTCTCTCTCTCTCTCTCCTGAAGGTAATACTTATTGGTCTCTTTTTGTTCCTTTACGCAGGCAATCATGCAGGCTTTGACTTCCCTGAGGATTACACCGAGGTCTTTGCTCAAGACATGCATGCAAGCGAACTTCAGGAAAGGCACGAACGTGGCTGCTTGTTGTTGCAGGTCGCTTTGGTGGAGTACCACTTGGACTTTTTCGGTGATAGGCGCTGTCCCCCAGGTTATCAGCGAGGCGAAACAGGCCTTCGTCTGTGCGACCCGTGTCCTGCCGGCTCTTACTCGCCCAATGACGTCACTCCTTGCCTCCTGTGCCCACCAAGGTTTGTCCCTGTTGCCTTGATCTCTGCCTCGTCACTACGTGTTTGTGCCTTGTCTTGTGAGCCCTTATTCTGTCATTGTGTGTGGCAAGAAATCGGGGGCAGAATGTTGGCAACAGTTTGCGCGTGTGTTCTCGTGTGTGCGTTTAGGTATTACAACAGTGAACCGGGAGCAGCCTCGTGCCTGCGCTGCGCTCAGGGCTACTCAACCTTCCAAGATGGATCCCTTGCATGTGTGCCACACGAGGAGGTTGCGTACGAGAAAGTCGAGGCATGCGCTGACTACCCGAACAAGACGCTGGTTTTCGGAGTCCTGCAGACGTTGGATGCAGCCGCTGTTCGTGCGCAGTGGGCGCCGACCTTTGAAGATGCGCTCAACAAGTTCATGAATCGATACGACTGCTACACTCGCATGGAGGTGTTGAACTGGGGCAACTTTACGAAAGCTGTAGAGAACAAGACCATTCATTTTGGTTTCCTGGATCCTGGCTTATATAACATCATGAAGTACCGCCACCAGATGGAGGCGATTGCCGCCGTTCTGCGTTATTACCAAGGCTCCGCTACTGCTCGGATGGGTGGCGTCACCTTTCGCAAGAAAAGTGGTACGAAGAATCACACCTTCACGACGCTGCAACAGGTCGCAAGTGCCAGCGCAAATGGCGACCTGACGCTCTGCGCCGTGAATGCAGACTCTTTCACGGGCTACCAGATCCAATGGTTTAGCTTTTTCAACCAAGACATCGATCTCAATAGCGTGTTCAAAACCATCAAGTTCTCAAACAGCCACGAAGAATCAGTACGCATGGTGATGGATGGCGAATGTGACGTGGGCATGGCCAGCACCAACACCTTGGAAGAAATGAGCCGTAAGAATACCTACACGCTGAGCGACTTTACCATCATCAACGAACAGAACTACAGCAACTTCCATCTCAAAGTATCCACGCCGTTGTACAGCGAATGGCCCTTGGCAGTCATGCCTGGTGTACCGGAAGAAATCTCGAAGCTTATTCTGATCCCCCTTCTGCACATTCTTGACGACGACATATCAGCGATTGCGGGAAAGCACCTGGGCTTCCAAAGGACTTTCGACTTCTCAAAGTCACAAAACGTCATCTTTCAATTGAACCTCATGAATCCAGCTACAAGCGCCTGCAAACCTGGATGGGAGAGAGACAACACCAAGCCGCTGAAGCCCTGCAAGGAGTGTGATGCTGGTCGCTACAGCTTTGACGGAATAGACGCCTGCCGCCTGTGCTCTCCTGGCTTTGCTAACAATTTGACGGGCCAGACCCAGTGCCAGCGCTGCCCACAGGGACAGGTGACCTACAATTTCGGAGAGCTGCAGTGCCAGCCTGAGCTGGATCGGCTCCTTTACGACCCGATCGAGGGATGCTCGAACTACGTCAACCACACTCTGAGAGTCGGTGTGCAGCAGGCAGAGGTCTCGGCGAACTTTACGATCAACCGCTGGTCCCCAACCTTCGAAGAAACGCTGAACACATATATGAACCGCTTCAAGTGCTTCTTCCAGATGAAGTCTATGCGGCTCGAAGAGCTGGCGGTCGCTGTCAAGAATGGCGCAGTGCAGTTTGCGTTCACGGACTCGGGCGTGTATGCGCAGTACAAGCATCGTTATCAAACCAAAGCTATTGCCACAGTGGTGCGCTACTACGACGGGCGCGCCTACAAGCGACAAGGCGGCGTCATATTTCGCTTGACCAACAAGCACACCGATATCTACAACTTGTCGCAGATCACCAAGGAGCGGAACCTGACGGTGTGTCCTACAGACAGCGAGTCGTTTGCGGGCTGGAATGTGCAGCGTTACGAGTTTTTCAAGCAGGGCATCGACGTGAATGACGTGTTTGGGCGAATCGTGTTCTCGGAAGGTCACACCGAATCGGTGCACATGGTGGCGAGTGGTGCATGCGACGTCGGGTATATTTTTTCTCTCTGTCACTTCGACTGCTGCTAACATTTTTACACATGCTCGGCAATACACGCACACGCACAAAAACCCAAGCACGCACACACACACACACACACACACACACGCATACATATACACATACACAAAGACACACATACACACACACACAAACTCATTTACTGCAGCTCACTTATTTTCAGACACATACACAACCGAGCTCTTTACAGTTTCAACACACGGGGTGTGCTTGCAGGTTTGCGCGCACGTATTCCATTCGCATCCTGATCAACAATGGAATGTACCCTGCAGAAACCTTTACCATCATCCATGAACAGACCCACAGCGGCTTCAACCTGCAGTCATCTTCAGCTCTGTACTCGGAGTGGGCGTTTACAGTCATGCATGGCGTCCCTGAGGAGGTGTCAAGTAATGCGATCATTCCGCTCTTGGGAATGAGGGAGTTCGACGCTGCTTCCAAGACGGTATGTGACATATTTGTAAAAAAAAAAAAGTGACAAACAGTAAGAGCGATTGAACGAAGGAATGGACGCACGCATGCATGCGTTTTGGTGTAACTGTGCACAGGGCCTGCATGCGGGCTTTGTCCCTCCCAGGGACTACGCTGCGGAGGAGAATGTTTACTTCGACCTGGACCTGATGAACAACGAGACCCATGTTTGCGCACCCGGACGCGAGCGCGACAACACAAAGCTGCTGAAGCCCTGCAAGGAGTGTGACGCTGGACGCCACAGCGTTGACGGAATCGGCGCCTGCCGCCCGTGCTCTCCTGGCTTTGCTAACAATTTGACGGGCCAGACCCAGTGCCAGCGCTGCCCAGATGGAGAGGTGACCTACAATTTCGGAGAGCTGCAGTGCCAGCCTGAGCAGGATCGGCTCCTTTACGACCCGATCGAGGGATGCTCGAACTACGTCAACCACACTCTGAGAGTCGGTGTGCAGCAGGCAGAGGTCTCGGCGAACTTTACCATCAATCGCTGGTCCGCAACTTTCGAAGAAACGCTCAACACGTACATGAACCGCTTCAAGTGCTTCTTCCAGATGAAGTCAATGCGGCTCGAAGAGCTGGCGGTCGCTGTCAAGAATGGCACAGTGCAGTTTGCATTCACAGACTCTGGCGTGTATGCGCAGTACAAGCATCGTTATCAAACCAAAGCTATTGCCACAGTGGTGCGCTACTACGACGGGCGCGCCTACAAGCGACAAGGCGGCGTCATATTTCGCTTGACCAACAAGCACACCGATATCTACAACCTGTCGCAGATCACCAAGGAGCGGAACCTGACGGTGTGTCCTACAGACAGCGAGTCGTTTGCGGGCTGGAATGTGCAGCGTTACGAGTTTTTCAAGCAGGGCATCGACGTGAATGACGTGTTTGGGCGAATCGTGTTCTCGGGAGGTCATACTGAGTCGGTGCACATGGTGGCGAGCGGTGCATGCGACGTCGGGTATATTTTTTCTATTTTGCGTGTGCTGCTAGCCGTGTGACACACCTCAGCAACACATACACATACGCACGCACGCACACACACACACACACACACACACACATAAACAAATTGATTCTCC
Source organism: Paulinella micropora (assembly GCA_019918135.1). Taxonomy (NCBI): domain Eukaryota; phylum Cercozoa; class Imbricatea; order Euglyphida; family Paulinellidae; genus Paulinella; species Paulinella micropora. The sequence continues at coordinate 7,565 of WBZZ01002763.1, forward strand.
ATTCGTTGCTGGTCATCTAAGCTCAGAGTAAGTCACGCATACTCATGCACTGCCCAATCAGCGGACATTCGCACACTCCACCGCTTTGTTGCTTTTCAACATGCGGATATGATGTGCTTGCAGGTTTGCGCGCACGTATTCCATTCGCATCCTGATCAACAATGGAGTATACCCCGCAGACACCTTTACTATCATCCATGAACAGTTCCACAGCGGCTTCAACCTGCAGTCATCTTCAGCTCTGTACTCGGAGTGGGCGTTTACAGTCATGCATGGCGTCCCTGAGGACGTGTCAAGTAATGCGATCATTCCGCTCTTGGGAATGAGGGAGTTCGACGCTGCTTCCAAGACGGTATATCCACGACTGTGTTGATTGCACTGTGCTAAGCAAGCTTGTAACAGCACACAGAAAGAAACGTTGTACGTAGACATGGAGCACGTATGCGTTGTGGTGTAACTGTGCACAGGGCCTGCATGCGGGCTTTGTCCCTCCCAGGGACTACGCTGCGGAGGAGAATGTTTACTTCGACCTGGATCTGATGAACAACGAGACTCATGTTTGCGCACCCGGACGCGAGCGCGACAACACGAAGCTGCTGAAGCCCTGCAAGGACTGCGATGCTGGTCGCTACAGCGTTGACGGAATCGGCGCCTGCCGCCCGTGCTCTCCTGGCTTTGCTAACGCTTTGACGGGCCAGACCCAGTGCCAGCGCTGCCCAGATGGAGAGGTGACCTACAATTTCGGAGAACTGCAGTGCCAGCCGGAGCAGGATCGGCTCCTTTACGACCCGATCGAGGGATGCTCGGGCTATGCCAACAACACTCTGACGGTCGGTGTGCAGCAGGTGGAGCTCTCGGCGAACTTTACCATCAATCGCTGGTCCGCAACCTTCGAAGAAACGCTGAACACGTACATGAACCGCTTCAAGTGCTTCTTCCAGATGAAGTCTATGCGGCTCGAAGAGCTGGCGGTCGCTGTCAAGAATGGCACAGTGCAGTTTGCATTCACAGACTCTGGCGTGTATGCGCAGTACAAGCATCGATACCAAGCTAAGGCTCTTGCCACAGTGGTGCGCTACTACGACGGGCGCGCCTACAAGCGACAAGGCGGCGTCATATTTCGCTTGACCAACAAGCACACCGATATTTTCAACCTGTCGCAGATCACCAAGGAGCGGAACCTGACGTTGTGTCCTACAGACAGCGAGTCGTTTGCGGGCTGGAATGTGCAGCGTTACGAGTTTTTCAAGCAGGGCATCGACGTGAATGACGTGTTTGGGCGAATCGTGTTCTCGGGAGGTCATACTGAGTCGGTGCACATGGTGGCGAGCGGTGCATGCGACGTCGGGTATATTTTTTCTATTTTGCGTGTGCTGCTAGCCGTGTGACACACCTCAGCAACACATACACATACGCACGCACGCACACACACACACACACACACACACATAAACAAATTGATTCTCCATTCGTTGCTGGTCATCTAAGCTCAGAGTAAGTCACGCATACTCATGCACTGCCCAATCAGCGGACATTCGCACACTCCACCGCTTTGTTGCTTTTCAACATGCGGATATGATGTGCTTGCAGGTTTGCGCGCACGTATTCCATTCGCATCCTGATCAACAATGGAGTATACCCCGCAGACACCTTTACTATCATCCATGAACAGTTCCACAGCGGCTTCAACCTGCAGTCATCTTCAGCTCTGTACTCGGAGTGGGCGTTTACAGTCATGCATGGCGTCCCTGAGGACGTGTCAAGTAATGCGATCATTCCGCTCTTGGGAATGAGGGAGTTCGACGCTGCTTCCAAGACGGTATATCCACGACTGTGTTGATTGCACTGTGCTAAGCAAGCTTGTAACAGCACACAGAAAGAAACGTTGTACGTAGACATGGAGCACGTATGCGTTGTGGTGTAACTGTGCACAGGGCCTGCATGCGGGCTTTGTCCCTCCCAGGGACTACGCTGCGGAGGAGAATGTTTACTTCGACCTGGATCTGATGAACAACGAGACTCATGTTTGCGCACCCGGACGCGAGCGCGACAACACGAAGCTGCTGAAGCCCTGCAAGGACTGCGATGCTGGTCGCTACAGCGTTGACGGAATCGGCGCCTGCCGCCCGTGCTCTCCTGGCTTTGCTAACGCTTTGACGGGCCAGACCCAGTGCCAGCGCTGCCCAGATGGAGAGGTGACCTACAATTTCGGAGAACTGCAGTGCCAGCCGGAGCAGGATCGGCTCCTTTACGACCCGATCGAGGGATGCTCGGGCTATGCCAACAACACTCTGACGGTCGGTGTGCAGCAGGTGGAGCTCTCGGCGAACTTTACCATCAATCGCTGGTCCGCAACCTTCGAAGAAACGCTGAACACGTACATGAACCGCTTCAAGTGCTTCTTCCAGATGAAGTCTATGCGGCTCGAAGAGCTGGCGGTCGCTGTCAAGAATGGCACAGTGCAGTTTGCGTTCGTAGATTCTGGCGTATATGCGCTGTACAAGCATCGATACCAAGCGAAGGCTATCGCCACAGTGGTGCGCTACTACGACGGGCGTGCCTACAAGCGACAAGGCGGCGTCATGTTCCGCTTGACGAGAAACCACACCGATATTTTCAACCTGTCGCAGATCACCAAGGAGCGGAACCTGACGGTGTGTCCTACAGACAGCGAGTCGTTTGCGGGCTGGAATGTGCAGCGTTACGAGTTTTTCAAGCAGGGCATCGACGTGAATGACGTGTTTGGGCGAATCGTGTTCTCGGGCGGTCACACCGAGTCGGTGCACATGGTGGCGAGCGGTGCATGCGACATTGGGTATTTTTTTTCTCTGTACTTTGCGTGTGCTGCTAGCCGTGTGACACATGCTCAGTAATACACGCGCAAACTCTCGCACACACATTCATTTTCAATCACACGCACACACACACACACACACAAACAAAGAAGACAGGGAGACAACACTCACACGAACCGCTCCTATTATTGCTGGTGACCTGTTTGAAAAAGCGGACATGTACACCTGCACGCTCGCAACAGTTTACATTTTTAACAATGAAGGCGTGGTGTGCTTGCAGGTTTGCGCGCACGTATTCCATTCGCATCCTGATCAACAATGGAATATACACTGCGGATACCTTTACCCTAATCAATCAACAGTTCCACAGCGGCTTCAACCTGCAGTCATCTTCAGCTCTGTACTCGGAGTGGGTGTTTACAGTTATGAATGGCGTCCCTGAGGATGTTTCCAGTAACGCGATCATTCCGCTCTTGGGAATGAGGGAGTTCGACGCTGCTTCCAAGACGGTACTTTCATGGCTGCAATGACATATCCTTGTGCTGTGTACTGAGGCAAAGAATAAAACATAATATGAAATGTGCAGCACACAGAAAGTTCGGTTGGGCATAGATAAGTAAGTATGTATGTATGATGGTGTAACTGTGCACAGGGCCTGCATGCGGGCTTTGTCCCTCCCAGGAACTACGCTGCGGAGGAGAATGTTTACTTCGACCTGGATCTGATGAACAACGAGACTCATGTTTGCGCACCCGGACGCGAGCGCGACAACACAAAGCCGCTGAAGCCCTGCAAGGACTGCGATGCTGGTCGCTACAGCCTTGACGGAATCGGCGCCTGCCGCCCGTGCTCTCCTGGCTTTGCCAACAATTTGACGGGCCAGACCCAGTGCCAGCGCTGCCCGGAGGGACAGGTGACCTACAATTTTGGAGAGCTGCAGTGCCTGCCTGAGCAGGATCGGCTCCTTTACGACTCGATCGAGGGATGCTCGAACTACGTCAACAACACTCTGACAGTCGGTGTGCAGCAGGTAGAGGTCTTGGCGAACTTTACGATCAACCGCTGGTCCCCAACTTTCGAAGAGACGCTGAACACGTACATGAACCGCTTCAAGTGCTTCTTTCAGATGAAGTCTATGCGGCTCGAAGAGCTGGCGATCGCTGTCAAGAATGGCGCAGTGCAGTTTGCGTTCACGGACTCGGGCGTGTATGCGCAGTACAATCATCGATACCAAGCGAAGGCTCTTGCCACAGTGGTGCGCTACTACGACGGGCGCGCCTACAAGCGACAAGGCGGCGTCATATTTCGCTTGACCAACAAGCACACCGATATCTACAACCTGTCGCAGATCACCAAGGAGCGGAACCTGACGGTGTGTCCTACAGACAGCGAGTCGTTTGCGGGCTGGAATGTGCAGCGTTACGAGTTTTTCAAGCAGGGCATCGACGTGAACGAGGTGTTTGGGCGAATCGTGTTCTCGGGAGGTCATACTGAGTCGGTGCACATGGTGGCGAGCGGTGCATGCGACATCGGGTATATTTTTCTCCCGCAGAGCACAATACACAAACATACCTACACACGCACACAACACACACACACACACACACACACACATGAATCCTATATTCTGTTGTGGTCATCTATTTTGCACACTCACACATTCACTCACGCTGTCTCGCGCACAACTTCGCAGGCAGCAGGCATTCGCACACTCTCAAACACTTTACATTTTCAACACGCAGATATGGTGTTTGCAGGTTCGCGCGCACGTATTCCATTCGCATCCTGATCAACAATGGAATGTACCCTGCAGAAACCTTTACCATCATCCATGAACAGACCCACAGCGGCTTCAACCTGCAGTCATCTTCAGCTCTGTACTCGGAGTTTGCGTTTACAGTCATGGATGACGTCCCTGAGGATGTGTCAAGTAGCGCGATCATTCCGCTCTTGGGAATGAGGGAGTTCGACGCTGCTTCCAAGACGGTACACATGTGCTCTGCGTAGTCTTTTGTAGATACGATATGAAATTCGCTTTTTAAACTTGGGAATTCGAATTTAGTGTGTTGGTCTCAGAGACGATCAGGATCCGGCTGCATATCGATCCTTTGAGAATGGATTTTATGTTTCAAGCAACTGTCGCCTTGCGAAAGTATGCTTTGGTTTTGCTCGTTTGCTAGGGCCTTCATGCAGGCTTTGTTCCTGCCCGAGACTATTCAGCCGAGTTCAACGTTGGCTACCAACTAAACCTCATGGACCCTGTCTCAGGCGTTTGCGCCCCGGGTTCTCAGCGCGACTATTCGCAGCCATTGAAGCCTTGTGTTGCGTGCCCGATGGGTCGGGAAGGCCGGGACGGTTTGGAATGCCTCGCTTGTGCTCCAGGGTTTTACGGCGACAAGCGAGGCCTTGTAGAATGCGAACGCTGCCCTCCAGGCTTCACGTCGCGCTCTTATGGCGAAACCAGCTGCATCGAGATGAAAGACACTCTCAAATACAAACCGATCGAAGAATGCGCAAAGTTCGACGATAAGACTCTCAAGATTGGAGTGGTGTGGGAAGCAAGTCTCGAACTGGCAGTATCACGCTGGCAGGTAAAACGCATTCTTGCTTAGTTTGTTATCCAGCTATGCTCATTCACCCTGCCTTTTTGTATCGCATGTCTCTCTTCTGTTTTCCTTTCAACTTGTCATTTACTTGTGTCTATAACATAGCTATCTTATCTTCTATTTGTACATCCATCGTCGGTTGATCTTGATCTCGATCCAACCAAGACACACGCATCATATGTGTATGCCTTTGTATTTACGCAGCCCACCTTCGAAGTAGTGCTCAATGAATATTTCAACCGTTATCAATGCTTCTTCAAAATGGTGCCACTTTCGCATGCGGAAACAGACCAAGCAGTCAAGAAGAAGGAGGTGGACTTTTTGTTCGCCAACTCCGGAACATTTGTCGAGTATTCACACTCGGACGGCCTTCGGGTGCTGGCATCGGTCCTTCGGATCTTCAACGGGATCATGTCTCCTTACTATGGAGGAGTGATGTTCCAGCGCACGGACCCGAATGCCACTGAGGTCGTGACGCTGGCGGGCTTAGCTGCGATGTCGCCCAAGTTAGTTGCCTGCCCACCCTCCCGGGATTCCTTCGTCGGCTACCAGGCACAGAAGTACGAGTTCTTCAAACTGGGGCTGAAAGCGGAGGAAGCCTTCAGCGAGATCGTGTACTCGGGCAGCTTTGACGAATCTGTCAAGATGGTGGCTAATGGCTCATGCGATGTCGGCATGGTCCGCACGGAGACTTTGGAACGACTAGTGCGAGATGGTGTTTACAAGGTCGCCCTCGTGCTCCATTTGTTTCTGAATATGAACTGTTGTTGTTGTGGTGTTGTGGTTGTTGTTGTTGTTATTTATTATTATTATTATTATTATTATTATTATTATTATTATTATTATTATTATTATTATTATTATTATTATTATGGAGGGGTGCACAGTATGGCACCCCACGGGAAGAGGAGGTGGTTGGGCCTCTTCCCACTGGTTTCGAGGCTATGTCGTTGTGTTGGCTCCGAGGCTATGTTGTTGTGTTGGTTCCGAGGCTATGTTGTAGTGTGGGTTCCGAGGCTATGTCGATGTGGGTTCCGAGGCTATGTTGTTGCGTTGGTTCCGAGGCCATGTCGTTGTGTTGTTTTTTATAAGACATACACCACGTGGGATCAAAGGGGTATTTACATTCCGAGATCTAGGGGTGGTGACGGGTTTCGAGGCGTCCCAGACACTTACCGCCAAACGTCCTCATGCGCTGGCAGACCGCATGAAATGTCTGCTACCCCTGTGAGTACCTCCATGCGGGACCTACCCAGTCTCGTGGAGCTCTCACGCGGGGAAGATCAATCATTTGTAGTTGATTTCCTGCAAGGTACCCGACACTGTGCGGGTAGTAGGGACTTCCTTTTGGGGCCTTCTATGCAGGATGGTTAGAGTCACTCTTCCCGCCCCAACATACTCACTGTAGTCCCTGTTGGGTCGAGGGATGGAGGCGCATGGCCCTCGGGCTCAGCCATGACAGATCAATATATATATATATATATATATATATATATATATATATATTATTATTATTATTATTATTATTATTATTATTATTACCACTACTACTACTACTACTACTACTACTACTATTACTATTATTATTATTAGTAGTAGTAGTAGTAGTAGTAGTAGTAATAGTAGTAGTAGTATTGTTATTATTATTATTATTATTATTATTATTATTATTATTATTATTATTATTATTATTATTATTATTATTGGACACCGTGATAGCCCAGTGGTCAAGTTCTACCATCTGGGCCCTGTCGCCAGTTCGATTCCCGTCGGTGCCACCAGTATTTTCATTGAACATACCGGTCTATTTCTGGACCAGTATTTTCATTGAACATACCGGCCCGTCTGGAAGTGTTGGAACTGCCCTTGCGGGGGTGTCATTAGAGCTTATCGTCAATTCTTCGTACTCCCCTCACGGGTGAGACGATGGAGGCGCATGTGCAGAAATGCATCAGCCATTGACAGAGAAGCACTATTATTATTATTATTGTTATTATTATTGTTATTATTGTTGTTATTATTATTATTATTTATTATTATTTATTATTATTATTATTATTATTATCATCATCATCATCATTATTATTTTATTATTATTATTATTATTATTATTATTATTACTATTATTATTATTATTATTATTATTATTATTATTATTATTATTATTATTATTATTATTATTATTATTATTATTATTATTATTATTATTATTATTATTATTATTATTATTATTATGGACACCGTGATAGCCCAGTGGTCAAGTTCTACCATCTGGGCCCTGTCGCCAGTTCGATTCCCGTCGGTGCCACCAGTATTTTCATTGAACATACCGGTCCGTCTGGAAGTGTTGGAACTGCCCGTGCGGGGGTGTCATTAGAGCCTATCGTCAATTCTTCGTACTCCCCTCACGGGTGAGACGATGGAGGCGCATGTGCAGATTTGCATCAGCCATTGACATTATTATTATTATTATTATTATTATTATTATACTATTATTATTATTATTATTATTATTATCATTATTATTATTATTATCATTATTATTATTAGCATTATTATCATTATTATTATCATTAGTATTAGTGTTATTATTATTATTATTATCAGGGAGTACATAGGCCATTGGTCCTTTTCAATGGGCTGATTGGTATAAAGCTCCTAGAGTAATGTTCTATGCCGTCACTTCCTTTATTCCACCGATTGGTGTGGAGACTTTCCTTATGGAATGGAGGACTGGATGCACATGGCCTTTTGGCTCAGCAATTGGCAGGAGATACATTATTATTATTATCATCATCATCATGATTGTGATCATTGTTGTTGTTGTTGTTGTTGTTGTGCTTATCGTCAAATTTTTGCACCTACACTTTCATTTCTTCTATGCTCCTTGGTGAAATAAGAGTATTTTCATTTTTCTTGCGACAGGCTGAGGACTTCTCTATCATCAACGCGCGGACCTACGATGATTTCTTCCAACTGGTTTCTACCGACCTTTATCCGGAATGGCCGTTAGCGGCGCTTCCTCACGTGCCCAAGGCGATCACGGATGTCGTCTCGACCCCACTGCTTGCTTTGAGGGTCCTTTCTCCACACTCTCTGCGTCTCTCAGCCTAATCGTCTGCACATTTTGGTATTATGTGGTACTTGTTTGTTTCCATATGTGTGCCTTGTTTGCAATTTGATTTGCTGCTCTCGGTACAAGTCAGATTAACACCAGGATTGGCTGGTTTGTAGGAATGGGACGAAGCTTCCATCAAAGGCGCACATGCGGGCTTTACCACCTCCTTTTCGTACGATTCAGTGGCCCAGGTGCGGTATCAGCTCGCGTTGGAGGAAGGTGCAACTTGTGGACCAGGTGCGTACCGTGACATGTCCACCCCGATGCAGCGTTGCGAAAAGTGTAAACCCGGGGAAATCAGCAAGACAGGTCACCAGGCAGTCGCAGCAGCAGCTGATTGTAAGAGTTAGTACATGCCGTGAGCTGTCTTTTCTCGGTGTGTGTGTGTGTGTGTTTAATACTATGAGTGTATGGTGTACATTTTGGTCCCATAGATGTGCGTTGAAGTATCCCAGTTTTGAAAACGCATGTGTTATACGTGCGTGTTCTGACAGGGATTGGCCTGTGCGTACCGTGTCCCCAAGGGTGGATTTCACCAAAGGCAGGCGGTTTTGAATGTTCAGTCTGTCCCTTTGGCTTCTACACGAGTGGTCATGGCTCCGCAGTATGCAACGAGTACTCAGTCACCTTGTCCCTTAGCCCAGGTGCGCAGTACGCGGTATGGGCGATAGTAGCAGTGCTGGGCCTGTTCTGCCTCAGTGTGTTTCTGTTGGTCATCGTGCACCGTAACACCAAACTGATGAAGGCATCCTCGGTGACTTTCAACTTGGTCCTGATCATGGCATGCTTGGTGGTTGTGGTGGGGACGGTGCTCTTCACCGTTCCGCCCAACCCCAACAACTGGGTTTGTTCCTTGCGCTGGTGGGTCCCTTGCATCGCATCCAGCACAGTGTTTGGTACCCTCTTTTCCAAGACATACCGGCTCTACTCCATCTTCCGCATCTTTGAGGCCAAGCAAAAGATTCCCCAAGCGATCCGGTTCAAGGACACCAGGGTGGCAGCGATGGTGGGCGGATTCGTGGCTGGCACTACTTTCATACTAATTATCTTCTTTGCTGTAGAACCACCCTTCTACCAAAAGCTTGAGCTCCAGACAGAAGGCCAGGACTTCTACACCTACGTGCATGCTTGCGATATCAGCAAGGTGTTTGTGCCTCTTATATTTGTGCTTTACGTCATCCTTCTGTCCGGCCAGAGCTGGCTGGCCTTTCGCGTGAGAAAGCTACCGACAGTCTTCAACGAATCGCAGCTGATCGCCTGGTTGCTCTACAACACGGTGTTCGTCGGCATCATCGGTGTCATGGTCGACTTCATGTTGGATGAGAGAGCGATCACAGCAAAGATGATGGTCCGGTCGGTCGCGCTGCTGCTTGGAGCTATCACCCCTGTGTTCGTGCTTTACGTTCCTAAGCTGCTCGAGATCTACCGCGACCAAATGAACAACTCGAAGTACTCGAGCAAGGACCAAACTAGCGATGGCACGAGGACTGGCGGGACTCAAGTGGGCGTTGCCGCCTCACGCGTCCCTGGACTAGCACACCCCTCTGGTCACGGCTCCTCCGTTGTCGGCGTTTCTCACAACAAGACTGGTAACGAAAAAGCCAGCTGCATCAAAATATAGTAATATGTATTCATGTGCAAAGCAAGCGCACATATGACATTTTGAATATCCCGCGAGTTGCTGGTTTTCACACAACGTTTCCTTTGCTGTACTGTATAGGTACTCGCCCACTCAAGTCTAACAAAGGCGCCAGCAATGTTCAGTCCGCATTGTCGGGACTTAGCGACGCCGGGGATGAAGAATTGTATGAAAACTTTCAGGTACTTGTTCCTCACCTGATTTCATGTTTTTAGTTTTCTTTCCAAACTTGCAACAATAAATGCATAAAACAGGAACAAAGTGATATCAAGAGCGCAGACATTTCAAAAGTAAATGGATTCATTCATTAGCTTATTGTTTATTCATGTTTGATTTATTGCTATTCGTTTCATTATTCGCTGTTGGCATCTATAAAAAAGCATAAATATTTTAGTTATTTTTGTAACTTCATTTAATGTATGACTGTGTGTGTGTGTGCAGTTCGATATCGTGCCAGACTCCGATGTTGCGGGAGATGAAAATTACGCCTACAGATCAGAGGGCTTGGAGCTAAAGGGCGGGCAGAAAATGGAACGGACAAGCCAGATTACTCCTTTGGATATGCTAAACGCAGCTGAGTCGAGAAGCCCGAAAAGCGCCACGAACAAAGCTTCCTCTCCCGGAACGGCAGAAGCCTTGCGTAAAGCACCTCATCGCTCACGCTCCGATGAGATGCCGGACCCTGTGGTTTCATCTTTACAGAGACCCCTGCCCGTTCTTCACCGCCATAGCGCTAGCCAACCGAACGTGTTTGCATCGCCAGCTGAAGGCGCTACGAACTTGCCAGGGCCAGTAGTTCACCTACCTCCAGCTGACCGTGGCACTACGAACGTCCCTGCACTGCCTACCTTGGAAGCCAGCGATGGTAATAGAGTGCTTTCCGGACATGAAGTGCATTCGAAATCGTGGGACCGGGATGATCTCGACATAGCCTAAGCTAGCTGCTTCCTGAAGCAAGCTCAAGACTCCCTATGTAAGAGTATGTTCCTTCATGAAGCAAGTTCAACACTCCCTATGGAGCAATGTGTTCCTTAGCGTTTTGAAACTTGAAAAAAAGGCAGCTTGAGCAGTTTCAGGTGCTTCTCACATGTAGGTTATAACTACAGCGGCTAGAAACTCTTATAATACATAGAGACTACATGTAAATTATAGATACATGCTGTAATTTATCCGTACCGAAATGCTTTGATGAAAGTTCAGTGTCAAGCATTAGGTCCTGTAATCACAGCAGCAGTCCGTGAAAGTAATCTTTGCATTTACATATTATGGATAGATAACTGCTATAATTTATGCTTCCTAGAATGTACTAGAATGTGCAAATCGGCGCCTTTTGTAAACTAATTATTTTCTGTTGTGTTTCATTTTGTGGATGCATTAGCGCCAACATTAAAGAATGCACTATGATAGTCAATCTTCATGTACATATGTTCAACAGTAATATGTAGAACCTTTGCACTAATTGAAGTCTTGGTTCGCATAATAATATTTTCAACTCAATATCTGATATTACCGTGGACATTCATGTGGGCCAGCCTGCGTGAAAAAACAAAAAAAGTTAGCGCAGAAAAAAAAAAAGCGTGAGATGATTCAATTACTAGAAGGCAACGCCGTTGTCACGGTTGTGACAGTTACTGTTCCTAGAGTTCAAAGTCAAGTTTAAATAAAGTTGAAATCTAGTATTAATTAATATAATATTTGCAGTTAAAGTTTAGTCATTAATAGGTAAAATTAAATTGATGCTTAAAAGAAATAAGAACTTGATATTAATAACTTGACTCGGCGTGGCTTGCCTGAATCAGCCTACTGTTCTCAGATGATGATGGGCCGATCGGCCAGCCAGAGAAACTTGTGACTCTCAGCACCCAGGTGACATTTGAAGCAGATATTCAAGTATCAAGACTGCTTGAATCAATAATAGTCACATCATCGGTTAATATTAATTTTACCGGTACTGCAGCCTGGTGACAGGCTGTGCTATTAACCCTTAACCGGTTTGCCACTTTTGGGGATCTAAAGCCACGTTTGGGGATCCGACCCAATTTCAAGTTTTTTAATCCCTATTTGTGGTTTTTGACAGTTATATTATTAAATTCAATTGAATTAAACCCGGTGGAAGCTAATTGTGTAAAAAAACCGTTCTTTAATAACTAATAAAACCTTGACAATCACTGTCACAACGGCTGCCTTTTACATTTCCCAGATGGAACGAAATGATTGACTGTGTGCCACGGAAAACATTCTCCAGTTCGGCAAAAAAAATAGCGACAATCGCTGCAATAAGCACTGGTACGCTTGCGGATTCCATTACTAGCACATACCGCACAACAAACCGAGTTCTGCTTACCCGCGCCGCGCTTACCATCACTCGCCTCGTTTGTAAGACTTACCAAATGGCCAGGGCATATCACACGCTTGCCCCTCGCTGCGCTCCTAGAACCTCCAAAAAGCCCCGCATAAGACACCAAACACTCAATAAGTTCCTTGAGCATGTCTTTGCGTGTTTTTTCTTCATGAAACTGTTTGTAGATGATAGTTGTGTTTGTAACCGCAACATCTAACAAACCTGCAAATAACTTGAACCAAGGCTTGTTGAATCTTACCGCCTTCTCAACTCCGTAACGAAGTCGTAACTGATCGCCTGTATCAACGCCGCCCATGTGCTGAGTGTATGTCTTGCAAATTTCAAAACAATTCACTGGAACCGTAGCTCCACCCCCACCATGCAGCCTCCTTTCGACGTGGCTCATGGTACCCCCCAACACAGTTGACAAAAAATAAACCACCTTGGTGTCTTTCCAAGCAACAGCATGCATAGTGACTCCGTTATGACTCCAAGTGGCCATTGCGGACGTGCCCCGGTCACTATTCTTCTTGACTTCGTCCAGTAGCTCCTTTGCCGCCCTCAGCCTGGGTTTGACAACAGTGCCAATGCAGTTGATGCCCCTCTTTAGGACACAGTCAAAAAACAACTGCAGCCCTGTGTAAAACCTATCTAAAGCGATGATCCTGCCGCTTTGGTCGATGCCGGCTAGGTCTAAAAGCTTCATAACAACTGCATACGTCATTCCGTGCCCAGAATCGTCCTGCACCGTTCCCTCACCCTCATAACAAAGCAGCGTATAAAAATAGCCTGTTACTGAACAGCACAGAGCAAACAGTTTGAATCCCCATTTGATGGGTTTTTTCGGTAAGTATTGCCTGAGGTAGGTACGCCCTTTAAAAGGGATCATTCCCTCGTCGATTGACACCCACTGACCCAAGTCCCACAGCCTAGGAAAATTTTCTTGTATAATCTCAATAAAGACTCGAACATTGAAAAGTTTGTCATACTGAGGGGAGTCACGAGGAGCTGCCAGACGGGGGTCAGTGAGATGAAAATAACGTTTGATATTCTGATACCTCACGTACCCCATGATGCTTGCAAGGTCTGGCCACTGCCAGAAGTCTGACACAGCGCCAATCCAATATCTGTTTCAGCAGGCAACCCCATCACCCCCATCATTATAAGGATCGCCAAAAATGAAAGTATGTCAGATAGTGTCACGGGTACCCAAGGCCGCTGATGCTCTGAGGGGTTGAGATTACGTTTCCAGGTTGCATACTTGTTGGTGTTTCTTGTGACATTCTGCCAGAATTGCGTGGGTAAGAACATAAAGAAAATATCCACCATACTGAGGAGGTCGGGGGAACGCACAGAAAGTGATGCCCTGGACTGCCCTTCGAATGCCGGCAGCACACGAGGAGGTGCAACACCCACCTTCCATTCTTTGACATCTTTGAACTCACTGGCAGGTAGGCTATCGCCTTCGTCAATCTCTAGTGCCGGATCCTCCTCCTCGTCTTCACCAGACCCCTCATCTTCTTCGACATCATCGTCACTGACAAGTGAGTCGCTGGGATGAGGGGCTCGTTTGTTGTCCATATCTCCTTCTTTTTGATCCTCTTCATCGATTGAACTACCCGACTCATCCCCCGACTCTGGCGGTCTGTTGAAAAACAGTACAGTAAGGAATACTGACAGCCAACGCCGATGCATGTATGGAAGTACAGAAATCTACTATACTTCCAGCATCGTCCTTGGCCGACAACAAAACAGAAGCAAATTGCACAAAATAGCTGAAACCAGGTAGTGATAGGTACACATAGTCATCGTCATCAGGGTCGCTGGGTATCAAGCCGTCCTCACTGCAAACACGCAGAGAAACCATTCGACATCACAAGAAAAATTCGAGGTTCAAGAAAAACAAGTCTACCCAGCATTTATTGCATTTTTGGCATCTCCGTCGATTTCCTGGTCTTGCCCAAGTATGCCGTTATCGGCAGAGCCACTCCCTTCAATTCTGTATTTGATAATCTCCGAAGCAATCATCATGGAATCGTCTTCATCCTCCGCATCCCACTTCATCCAAAACTTGTCTTTTGTACGACCATACTGTCGAGAAACAGTACCCTCAATCTCCCTCGTCTTCCAGTCATCAGGCCATTTTTGTTTGGCATAAGCCTCACCAAATTCCCTGACAGGAAGACGCACACGGACTGTGAGAAGCTCTTGGTGCGCAGACATGATGTTGAAAAAAAAAAAAAAGGTCACCGCCACGTAAAAAAAAGGCAACGAAAATTCGTGAAAAAAAGTGGTTGGTGCCTGGTTTCAGTTTCATATTTAAGTCACTTCTAGAAAAGCTATGACATTCTGGTTTTCACAGATAGCTTCCCCAACACGTAAATATTAAATTTGCAGCGTAGTACAGCTTGTTTCGATTGGTATTTATGTTTTTATTCAACTCAAAAATCCAAACCACTTTTGGGGATTGAAGCCACTTTTGGGGATTGAAACCGGTTAAGGGTTAACTTGATAACAAACTGCAGCCAAACAGCGGCAAACCGCCCCTCATCATCTGAGAACCGGCGTAGGCTGACTCAGGCAAGCCGGACGCAGAGTCAAAGTTATTATTAATATATGATAACTTGACAAAAGGTTTTTCAACTTTTAGTACTAGTCTACACCGATCAATTCAAGTTATTGTATCATGAGTCCAAGTCATCCGTTATATATTATTAATATATCATATTACGGAGGCTAAGTTATAATACTATATTAATATTTTTGATGATTAATATCATAAATTAAATTTTGAAAGCCTCCGCCGAGCCAACGAACTCTTATTAAAGATCTCTATGGCTGCATTAAGCCGGTCCTGACTTCTCCTACTCTGAGAGAGGTGAAATCAGACTAGTAAATCATTAAGAGCCGCGGTCACTATCACTTCGCCGCCGATATTTATTCAAGTTAACGTAGATTTCTACTTGATGCAGCCTGTGACTGTTTGACGGGGTTGCAAAGTACTGTCGCGACTGAACTAAGATTGCGAGTTTGGTGTGCTGAGCTTCGTAAAAACTACTTTAAAGCAGGTACTTGTGTGGACATCACCCCCCGAATTATCCGGTATACTTGAAACTTATTTATAGATTTCGTCTGGCCGGACACGTCTGAAATGCCTATTTGATCCTGGTCTTTTGGCGGCTTTTTGTCTTTGCGTCACTGAGCTAATATAACGAGACATCATTCTCTTTTTTCAAGTGAGGACTGTGTTTGATTATATTACCGACTTACTCTTCCATTGAGCTATCGTTGGGGATAGTATATTTGGAGTCCATAGCTAAAGGCTGATTTCTTTTCTGATCTGTCGCACAGACATCAGATAAGCACAAATTTATTTTTCGCTGATCTGTCGCACAGACATCAGACGAAAACAAACACTCCTACTCATCCTCAAACAAAAAAACTTACAAACAAGCGATCAATCTGTCACAAGCTGGCATAATCTTTAGCCCTTGTGCACATTTGGCTTCTGTGTGCTCTTCTACAAGACACCAGACCACACCTACTTCACTCCCTCTTGCTGCTTGCATAAAGCCAAGTAGGACAAGTGCGAAACAAACATCAGACAAACACACAGACAGAGGGAAAACGAGCAAAGCACTCCCACTCTCTGTTCTGAACCATTTTCCTTGCATTTTCTCTGCAGAAACCAGAGGAGATTACACTGACATCTCTCACACAAGAGCAAGACAAATATCGAAGCACTGTCCGACGACAGACTGACTTCTACAAAACAGCTCTTTTGACCAAACTATCGTTATCTCTGTGTAGGGCCTGATGCCCCATAACTATTTCAACAGAGAAAAGGAAGAAGGAAAAGAAGGTTGCATAGAGTGATAAGAATAACAGAGGAAAAAAAGAAAAAAAAAAGCAGACGTGACTCTCATAACATAAGATGGAAGACGAGAATGAGCAGGCTGGTGTGACACCAACTGATTATGGTCCTAGTGAGGGAGGAGAGGAGCAGGAGACTCAGTACTCAGAAGAGAGGGGGGATAGAGATGGAGAGGAGAGAGAGGAGTATACGTATACAGCCGATGTAGAGTCGACAGGGGGAGGTAATGCACAAGAAGCGAGTGCAGGTCAGACTGGAGGATCTCCATTGACAGAGGCAGAGAGAGAGATGGAGGATGTTGGCCAGAATATCCCAAATACATGGGAACAGTTGGCTACATATGATGATGAAGAGTCCTTCTTCCTTAACTACCCAACCTATTATAAAACACACATCTACATTCCTTACGAGAAAAGGAATAGACCAGGACAAGGTCAAAGCAACCTCCTGATCGAGATTCCCGGCCTTGCGAAGCCTCGCTTCAACAAAGTGAGGTTTGAGCACGAAAGAGTGCCATTGCAGGATATCAAGTATGGCGACACTCTTACACTGTGCGACATATACGACATATCTGCAACACTCTACGCTGCTGTGCTCGTTGCGGAATTTTATGAACGCACAAACATACAGTGGAAAAATAAACGCACAACTGCAGCATGGCTGTCTGTCTGTGGTGTCCCCACTGATATCAAGAATCTAGAAAGAAAGTTCGAAGGTAGAAACCAAAGTGGCATTGAGTTTGCACTTGAGGCTTTTGTAACTGCCTTCACACGGGCTTACAACGAAATGTACAAAGCACTGAAAGACAACACAAGGCAACATCCTGTTTACGAGGAGGTTGACCAGTCTTGTCAGGTGCTTGAACGCCTCACACAACTCCATAAGGGCCTCTTTGAGGGGAAGGAGCAAAAACCAACATGGAAACAATGGACCCACACGAAGAATCACACTCTCATTAAAGGCCCTCTCACAACAATCCCAAATAATAACAGAGCTGATAAGTCTTCCATGAAAGAAAAGGCACACTCCTCTCTAGTGCCACAGGGCTTGCACAGTTCGTGACTCATCTAGCACGACAGGTGAAAGAAGAAGAGACGAGACAGAAAGAGGAGAAGGAGCAGAAGGAGAAGATAGCTGTGGCAATGGCAGTAGCACGGGTGGCTCCACAGCCAACGGCTCCACCTGCCACATCTAACCCAGCTCCCAAGAAAGCAGGAGGAGGACCCACAGGAGGAGGACCCCAAGGGGGAGGGACAGTAATTAACTTGACTGACTCCCAGAAGAAAAAGCAGGCGCTGCAGGCAGCCCTAGCTAAAATCAAAATTGGGGGAGGGGGCCTTAAGCTCTATGCTATCACTGCCAATGAGGCTGACACAGAGAAGACCCTCATGACTAAGTTCAATGAGATGGACAGATGCTTCCAGCAAAACCAGTGTGAGGTGGAGCAGGAGTATGAAGTCCTAGAACATCTCTGTGATCGATCCCTCCTTGGAGCTGGTTTTGATCGTATAACTTACGAGAAGTACAGAGGAGAGGAGGAGCTAGCAAGGAAAGGTGGACATGCAGAGATGAGTTGTACTCTGGCCATTGCTGACCTCATTCGATACTTTAAGGCAAGTGGATACCAACACTTGTGCACGGGCATTGATTGGGTTTGAAATTTTCGACTTAGTATTGGAGCAGTTGCAGTCTGTCACTCAGCTTGCATCTGTCTTAACAAATGTGGGCACCCAGTACACTCTCTTTTATAACCACAAAGCCATACTCCTATATTTCCTCAGTGCTTTGCACGTCTACAACAAAAATAAGCTCACACTGCTCATGCAAGACTGCAAAACCTTCGACAAGGTAAAGCACTTGAACTTTTTGGATATGAGCGTCTTTGAGGCCACGACTAAGGCCGTGAGCCCAAAAATGTTGTGGACCGAAGTAATGACCGCTTGTCAGAGGCTCGACAGCCAGACATCATCCTTGATTGGTTCTGCATCGGCTTCTGCTCAACCGCAAGCCGCACATACGCAACGATCTCTAGGAAAGCGACCAAGAGAGAACAGTCGTGAAGCTAACACACCTTGTATTCGTTGGTGGGCACGGGCACAATGCTTCAAACACACAAATAAGAAATGCCCGTACAACCACGATGTCGAGGACACCCGCATCCGAAACACACTCCTCAAGAACGTACGGTCGGACGAAACCAACACCGTCGCCGTTCTGCGCCGACTGGGCAAGGATCAGGGGTGGAAATTACAGGATGTCGCGGACCATGACCACGAACTAGCTGACGCGATCAATTCTCTTTTCGCTAGAGATGATCAGAAGACGGCAGCCATAGAAGCCGCAAGTAGAGGAAGAGGTGGAACACAAGGAAGAGGAGGAGGGAGAGGAATCAATCGAGGAGGAGGAGCCCCTTTCGCACGAGGCACATACACTCGCGGGGGGAGAGAGGATTTGTGAGAAGAGGAGGAGGAAGAGGTGTATTTCAAGGTAGAGGAGGAGGAAGATGGGTTGGCCGAGGTGGATACGGCAGCGCAGAGCGCCCGTACCACAGAGATGGGGGCTGGGCAGACGGCTCGAGCTCAAGCTCGAGTTCCTCAGCACCACAGGCCTATGCGACATCAGGCGCAACCACTACCGACACTGATGCCGACTCAGGTAACAGATTTGAGGTAGTCCAATGACTAGAGAAGGAGGGAGAAAACAGAACAACAAACATTGCACAATACACCGTTGTGCAGGTCCCAACCAAGGGTACCAGTGAGTCTAAGAGCCCACAGCAGGCCACAGACCAACTCAAAGGTAGTACAATACCAGTAAACCCATCACGACAACAAACAGTGCATGCTGCTAATAGGCAGGCGAGTAAAGCGCTGGCAAAGAGAAAGCAGGCGGGCCTGTCGCAGCCACAGCCGAAGAAAGTAAGAATAGAACCGGCAGTTAATCTTATCAACTTGCCGAGACAGACAATAGACAAGGAGGATGAAGGACATCAACCTCTCCTCACGGTCTCAAACAGAGAAAGCAAGGACAATCATCCTTCGCCTGTGAACAATACCCAAAAAGACATTACAAAAACGGCGGAAAGGGAGGAGGAGGCGAACCTCGAGAAAAGGATACAGATTTTAGAACACAAGCTCCTTGTATTGGCCTTAAAAAGTCACCGGCCAGACGCTTTATGCTATACGAACCTTTTTTGTGAAACATTAAATACCTTTACAAACGTTGGTAATGATACTATGGCGAATATTAATATTGTCGGCCGGAAATTTACTACGAAACACCATGCGTGGTTAGAAACTAATATGAAAAAATCATCTGGCACCTTGAAAGGAGTTAGTAGTCGGACGGATATAACGGGCATTATCACTTTAAATTTTGAATTGAAATCCGGACGAGTATATCGAGTGGACTTGTACGTTGTCCCCGAATACCACGGATCTGTTCTTTTGTCGTACGACCAACTGGCGACAATGAACGTAGTGATTGATTGCGCCGCCAAAAGAGTCATATACGGCGTAGAGCCAGGAGAAGAATATACTGTCGACTGTCTCCATGCTATTGACTCATACGAGGCCCTACACCTAGGGGTAGCATCGGAAGGGAAACAGGCCATTACACACGCATATGAGGCATATATGCCAACGGACGCGGTGTCTAAAGATGGTTCAAACCTGTCAGACAAGAGAGAGGCGGAGGTCTATACGGCTACAGTCTCTACACAATGGGATAAAAAGTCGATAGACGATCTCATTGAAAAGAGGAAAGAGGAGATTACATGCATGGGAAAAAGGTGCCCATCGTTGGCGAGATTTGAAGATGGTGCAGGGGCCGATGTATATATTACCAACGGGTATTGCTTTCAGGTAAAGGTGGAAGAGAAGGACAGACAGGAGTTTATACCGAGGAGAAGGGGACGACTCCCTGATATCCCGGCAGAAGATATTAAAAGCTTTATTACCGAATTCTGGGGTGACGAGCCTACGTGGCCGCGCTCACTGACAGAAGTGAAAAAGTGCCTGCGCACTCTTTTTGAAAATAATAAACCATATACGGTCATACTCCCGTACAATGAGAAGGCGATATGGGCGCAGGAGATACGGGACCGGCTTATTGGTCATCCGATACCGGTGCCCTCACGGAAGCAACACTTAGTGGTGGCTTGTCGTCTCGGGACTCGTGAGCAGAGCAGTGCATACAAGCGGAAGCTCAGAGACCAGGACAAAATGAAATTGATTCCTCAAGCGTTCACATGCTTCGATGGTTTCTACACCCGAAAAGCTCCGTTGCAATATGCGAGATTAATAGATATGTTGGTAGGTCTGGCGGAGGACGACGAACCAGACACTGCCACATATGAAAAAGCGGGAATGGACGATATATCAGAAGAAGAGTTGGGCTTGGAGGAGAACAGAGCACCCCTCAAGCATCACAAGAGAATGTCAGAGGAGGAGTTTAAGGCGGCGATAGACGAGAAATTGGCAGGAGGAGCAGGTACGGAGAAGGAGAAAGAGGTTTTGAAAGAGAGATTGAAGGCGAACAAAATGATTTTTGACCCCCCTCAAGCGGGATGTGTCAAGCCGGAAGACTTCACCGCGGTTATTTGTAAAATACCAGGTGCTGAGCCTTCACCGGCGCCACGACGGGCAAATCTGAGTATACATGAAGCAAAGATCGCAGAAGAACAAGCACGGCAGTTACTCGATGAGGATTTCATTGAGAGATCGACATCTCCAATAGTTTCCCAACCGAGACTGGTGCCTAAACCGGGAGGAGAATGGCGCTTAACGGTTAACTATGCCCGCGTCAATAAAATTTTAGAGGAGGAACGAAATCCATTACCTACTCTTGAAGAAGGAAAGCGAGTATTGCGGAACGCCAAGCTATACTCAGTCATTGATCTGAAGAATGGCTTCTGGCAAATTCCACTGGATGAAAAGTCCAGATGGCTGACTGCATTTGTAGTAGGAATGGAGATATATCAGTGGAAAGTACTTCCGATGGGACTCAAACAGGCCCCGGGACTCTTTCAGAAAGCGATGCAAAGCATGCTGAGTAGCAAATATAATGACCAGACAGAGGGAGGTTTCATGAGGAGAAGAGGACAGAAGGCGGGAGAGTACGCATTTTGTTACATCGATGACATTATCGTGTACTCCAATACGATGGAAGAGCACATCGACCATCTAACAGATATTTTCAGGCGTATCAAACTATTTGGCCTGAAATGTAATTTGAAGAAATGTCAACTCGCAAAGACAAGCGTGACATATTTGGGGTACGAAATCTCTTACAATAGAGTCTCCATATCCAAAGAGAAGAGGGAGGAGATCATGAGCCGACAGAGGCCGAAGAATCGCACAGAGCTGCACTCATTTCTTGCGATGGCGCAATATTACAGCCAGTTCATACCCAATTGGGGTGCAACTCGGGCTAAGTTGGAGAGAATGATCGACTTCGGTGATTTTGAGAAGTGGGATGATGAAGCCTTAGAAGCGTACAACACGCTCAAAGATCTCATCTACAAAGATCCGAAGGATGGCGGACTCGTGCTGATGATGCCCGACTTTTCGAAGCAATTCGTAGTCGACACAGACGCATCAAAGTTCGCGATCGGCGCAGTCTTACAACAGGAAAATGAGGAGAAAAAGTTGCGCCCGATCATTTTATAAGTAGAAAGTTGTGCTCGGCGGAGCGAAACTATTGTACGAGACAGAGAGAGGCACTGGCGGTGGTCTGGGCCCTCAAACGGTTGAGAGAGTATTTATGGGGTGGACCTCAGTTTATAGTAAGGACTGATCACCAGAATTTACTATGGCTGATGAATCATGAACAGACTGGCCGTCTAGCGAGATGGCAGGCATTCTTGTCATGTTTCAATTTTGCAATGGTCCATCTACCCGGCAAGCGAAATGTTGTCGCTGACAGCCTCTCCAGGCTAGAGTTTCACTCAAAAGTGGCAGCTCTCGTATCATCAGCAGAAATGGAGGATCTATCCCCAGACTGCACATACGAAGTGCATCATATCGAGTCGATGCAGATGGCGAGAGGGGTCCGATATAACCGATCGGGTCTACGTCATAGCCCGCAAGGTCCGGATCATGGGATATGTTGTACAGCACATGTCCTCGAGGATGCTGAGTGGTCCTATGAAGCATATGAGAATATGAAGGCGGAGATAAAACAAGAAGAGATTAAGCAAGAAGCATATGTGGAACCCCCGCAGGAGAACAAGGAGGAGTTAGACGAAAACCCTGAGAGGATAGGATTGCAGCTAGAGGATGGGACTATCCACATAGCCTCACCCACTGCATGGAGACAGCAACAGGCTCTCGATCTGGAGTTCAAAGAGCTGATACAGCTATACAAGAACCCGAACGAGCTGAAAATGACGAAGGAGATTAAGGAGCAACAGAAGGAGATGGGGTGGAGAGACGGTCTCTTGTGGTACAAAGGCCAACACGGGCGCTACGCATCACAACCTGACAAATGGACTCTCTGGGTTCCTGAGAAACTCAGACACATCATTTTTGTCGCTGCTCATAACTGCCCACTACTGGCGCACCCGGGCCGACAAAGAACGCATATGTTCATTTCGAGACGATTCTGGTGGAAGAAGATGAAGGAGAATATTGATGAACAGGTCAATGCATGCATCCCATGCAAGACATCCAAAACACCATTGAAGGCGAATTTTGGCCTGATCGGGACTTTTCCTTTACACTTAGGAATGTTCGAGTTCTTACACACTGATCATGTAGGACCTTTCCCGGTCACGACGGAAGGTTACAGATACCTTCTAACGGCCATAGACAGAGCCACCAACTATGTATGGGTGGTCCCAGTCAAAGACGTTACGGGCGAAACAACAGCCAAGGCGTTGATTGACAGGATCATCTCACAGATTGGGGTGCCGAGAAGAATATGCTCAGATCGAGGCTCTGACTTTAATAATGAAGTCATCGACAAGCTATCTGCATATTACGGCATGAAATGGCAATATGTCACCGCCTATAACCCCAGAGCGAACGGCAAGATAGAGCGGGTGCATAGACCCCTCAAGGCCGCGCTGAACATGTATTGTATGAAGAAGGAGAACCAAAAGGCATGGGTGGAGGCAGCATCCTCGTTTGCCTTTGCTATGAATTGCCTACCCTCTACAGCGTTAGGTGGTTCAAAAGGTTCCGTCTCGCCATACCAATTGGTATATGGGCGTGAGCCCGCCATCCCAGCCTCACTGCTGCACCCAAAAGATTCATGGGCAGATCAGGATGAGCTGTTTGGGGTGAGACTTCGGGCGAAGATGGAGGCGGAGCAAATAGTACAGGCGCATAGGGAGGCGGAGCGCAGGAAGACTGATGCTGAAGGTGTCAGGCAGGCACACCTGGATTAAGTCAGATTTCAGGTCGGGGATATTGTACTACTGTATCATCCTCAGGTTCCTCAGGGAGTCAGCTCGAAGCTGTTCATCCACTGGAAAGGACCATACCCGATCATGGAACAGATGGGGCCTTTGAATTATAAAATCAGGGGCAGAGGAAAAGTTCAAATAGTCAATGTACGAAGGCTGATTAAGTATGATCCCTTCCTACTTGAAGATGAGTCCGTTGATCAAGCACTCAAACGGATGGAGGCTGACTTTAAAGAGGTCCCACCAATCCGTCAGGAGGATATCTCGGAACGGGATGCCTACAGGGCACCAATTGCGGAGAAGGAGGAGGCTGAGCTGGAAAACAAGCGGGCCACCGACCGCAAAAGTGCGGCGGGGACTCAGACCCGCAAAAGGGTGGAGTCGAACGTGCCGGAAGGAAAGTTCACGGAGGCGCAAATAAGGAGAGCGCAAAATGACCTTATCTACGACCGACCGAGAAAGGCGATAAGGACGGCACGTTCGCAAGGAGTCCATCAAGAGGGGAGCGATGACGGAGATCAAGACCCTCGTGCGGGCAATGACACTCTCGTTCACCCCAGTTGGAAAGAAGGAGATGCGATTGGACATATTTCATGGGCCAAAGACGCTTTTTACTTGGTGAGGCCTGCGGCTCAACACGTAGCCGATGACACGCTCTCAGATTTATATCTCATGAGAGTCATGGCAGTACCTCACAAACGCCATACGCGATCGAATCGAATTTCGACTGCGGCACAAATAATACAACCAGTCTTACATTTCTGGAGGAGTCTGGATCCAGTGGAAGATCCTAAAGTAAGACAATACCTTCCAGTATATAAAGACGCCAAGAAACTTGAGACATGGGATGATACCATATCTCCCACAGATAAAGATCATACCGCGTGGACCATACAAGCACTACCACGAGGGGTGCTGGACATTCCTTTTGACTTGGCACAAGGCGCAATCCCTCACAAAATGTGGGACGTCCTCGAACAGTCTACCTTAGACTTAACTTTGGTTGGAGGTCCTCCACCAGGTAA
>WBZZ01002764.1:15000-17500 GCA_019918135.1 Paulinella micropora
AACGAATTCGAAGTCATGACAGCAAACTCGTCATGATTTCCCGTTTGCTGAATAAGAAAAAAAAATTATTCTCTCCCGTACCCTAGCCTAGCCTAGCCCACTAACGTCTGTTTTGTTGGAGTGATGAGTGTTTGTAGTGTTGAAATGCCTAACAACAGTACCTGTTTTCGTTGGTAGGATGGCAGGCTGGACATGATCTGTACTAAGCGGGGAATCTCGGACGCATCGAAACGAACGTTCATAAAGAAGTTGAGACCACCGTAGCCTTGCAAACATAAAGAGAGGTGGACATAAGGCGACTTACATAAAGATAAACAGATAGACATACTAAACGAACGTACACAAAGAGGTTGAGACCACCATACCCTTTTAAACATAAAGAGAGGTGGATATAAGGCGACTTAAATAAAGATAAACAGATAGACATACTAAACGAACGTACACAAAGAGGTTGAGACCACCATACCCTTTTAAACATAAAGAGAGGTGGATATAAGGCGACTTACATAAAGATAAACAGATAGACATACTAAACGAACGTTCATAAAGAGGTTGAGATCACCATTCCCTTTTAAACATAAAGAGAGGTGGATATAAGGCGACTTACATAAAGATAAACAGATAGACATGCTAAACGAACGTTCATAAAGAGGTTGAGACCACCATACCCTTTTAAACATAAAGAGAGGTGGATATAAGGCGACTTACATAAAGATAAACAGATAGACATACTAAACGAACGTTCATAAAGAAGTTGAGACCACCGTACCCTTTTAAACATAAAGAGAGGTGGATATAAGGCGACTTACATAAAGATAAACAGATAGACATGCTAAACGAACGTTCATAAAGAAATTGAGACCTCTGTACCCTTTTAAACATAAAGAGAGGTGGACATAAGGCGACTTACATAAAGATAAACAGATAGGCATACTAAACGAACGTTCATAAAGAAGTTGAGACCACCGTACCCTTGTAAAAGAGAGGTGGATAAGGCGACTTACATAAAGATAAACAGATAGACATGCTAAACGAACGTTCATAAAGAAATTGAGACCTCTGTACCCTTTTAAACATAAAGAGAGGTGGACATAAGGCGACTTACATAAAGATAAACAGATAAACATACTAAACGCGAACGTTCATAAAGAGGTTGAGACCACTGTACCCTTGCAAACATAAAGAGAGGTGGACATAAGGCGACTTACATAAAGATAAATAGCTAGATATATCTAAACGAACGTTCATAAAGAAGTTGACACCACCATACCCTTGTAAAAGAGAGGTGGATAAGGCGACTTATATAAAGATAAATAGACAGATATACAGAGATATAGAAATCTCGGCGCCATGGAAGCGAACGTTCATAAATGAAGAAGTTACATAGATAGATAGATAGATAGATAGATAGATAGATAGATAGATAGATAGATAGATGAGATATCGACTAATGTCAGAAAAAAGGAGCTTCTGATTTCGTCAACCAAGGAAGTCTGTGGGTAAAGTATTAACCCGATGCCCAGCTAAGCCGTGATGTTTGCACGGAAGGGACTGATACAGGCGATACCAAAGCTCCCTAGTACCAGGCGGGGCCAGGGCTCGTTCCATAAGCGCCCCTTGCAGAACGAGCTCCCACCTCCATTACAGAGGGCCCAGTAAGCAGATGGAGTTTCGAGACTGTGATATCGACAGTCTAGCATAAACCGACAGAGCACTGTGGGTTTTATTCCGGGCTCAACAAGCGAGAAAGGGCACCCTGAGGGAACAGGATTGTGCTTCCCGTCGCTATTTCGGCATGTGACTTATAGGCGTATGGCTAGGCACACATAAGGCACCCCACCACGGGCCCAGCACACCCACACCATCCCCTAATTCTCTGTCTGTCGACAGATGGCACCCATTTCAAAAAACCAAGCCCAAGGGAGGGTCAGTGACACCTCAAGTGGCCTTGAGATAGATAGATAGATAGATAGATAGATAGATAGATAGATAGATAGATAGATAGATAAATAGATAGATAGATAGATAGATAGATAGATAGAGATAAACAGATAGATATAGTGCCATCGAAACGAATGTTAATAAAGAAGTTGAGACCTCGGAAGCTTTACAGACAGAGATAGAGATAGATATAGATATAGATATAAATATAGATATAAATATAGATATAGATATAGATGTAGATATAGATATAGATATAGATACAGATATAGATGTAGATATAGATGTAGATGTAGACATAGATATAGAAATATAGATATACAGACGTATAAATATAGATATAGATATAGATGTAGATATAGATATAGATATAGAGATATAGATATCCTCGCCGTCGAGGCAAATGTTCATAAAGAAGTTAAGACCCCTCATAGCCTGATAAGACCAAACAGATACATCGATATAGATAAAATATAAATAGGTAGATGACTAGCTCCACCGAGGCGAATGTTCATAAAGAGTTGAGACTGTCGTAGCCTGATAGACCAAATATCTATCT
>WBZZ01002764.1:22500-57559 GCA_019918135.1 Paulinella micropora
CCGCATACGTAGTTTTTATCGGTAACCTGACCACATTTTGTGGAGGTGACCGATAAATATCAACAAGATAAGCATATGAGTGTACATGATATACATTTTGTTACCGATTGATGCCTTTTACTTGAGGCAGCAGCTGCATCGTTCGCCTCTCCTATGTATGCATGTATTTATGCATGCATGTATTATGCATGTAGACATGTAGGTAGGTATATATGTATGTTATGTATGTATGTATGTATGTATGTGTATGTGTGTATGTATGTACGTATGTATGTATGTATGTATGTACGTATGTATGTATGTATGTATGTATTTATGTACGCATTTAGGTAAGCATGTATGTATGATATGACATGCACATATGTATGGTAACATACCATCCACTTCCATGTTGTCCTTGAATTGCGCTTTGACTCATCCATCCATCCATCCATCCATCTATCTATCTATCTATCTATCTATCTATCTATCTATCTATCTATCTATCTATCTATGTATCTATCTATCTATCTATCTATCTATCTATCTATCTATCTATCTATCGATCTATCTATCTATCTATCTATCTGTCTGTCTGTCTGTCTGTCTGTCTATCTATCTATCTATCTATCTATCTATCTATCTATCTGTCTGTCTGTCTATCTATCTATCTATCTATCTATCTATCTATCTATCTATCTATCTATACATGCAGCTACATGCTGCATACCACCTCCTTCTGTCTTGTCCTTGTCTTACGCTTTGACTCAAGCTAGAGACTATCTATGTATGCTGTTAAGTTATATGCAGACCATCTCCTTCTGCCTTGTCCTTGTCTTGCGCCTTGACTGAAGCTGGGAGACTATCGCTGTTACTTATTTGCAGACCATCTCTTTCTGTGTTTTCCTTGTCTTTCGCCTTGACTGAAGCTGGGAGGCTATCGTGACTTATTTGCAGACCATCTCCTTCTGTGTTTTCCTTGTCTTGCGACTTCACTGGACTTGGTGATCGCTGCTGCTGCTTAACTTCAGCTTCATCGATGGTCTACGTACATGGTTAGATAGATAGGTAGGTAGGTAGATAGATAGATAGATAGATAGATAGATAGACAGCACAGACAGACAGACCGACAGACAAAAAGACAGAACGAAGCGTTTTGATCACAAGTCGATCGTGTCACTGGCTGCAAGAACGAAGCATTTTGATCGCAGAGAGAGAGAGAGAGAGAGAGAGAGAGAAGAGAGAGAAGAGAGAAAAGAGAACAGAGAGAGCAGAGAGACCTCGATTGTGCTGGCTGCAGACTTCCCGTCTGCGGCCTCGCTGACCGGCCGGTCCTTCTCCCGCGAGTCCGCACGGCCCAGCCTGGGGACCTGGGCACAGGGGCAAGCACGCAGATTCTCACGCATGCGCGCCAATTTTCAGCCGATATTTGCGGGAATTTTCGCCGCGAAAATGAAAAATTTTCTTTTTCCTACCTATCTCTCTACCTGTCTATGCCCAGGTGCCGGGCAGACTACCTGCGCTTGGGTCTATCTATCTATCTATCTATCTATCTATCTATCTATCTATCTATCTATCTTGTTGAGCCCGGAATAAAACTCACAGTGCTCTGTCGGTTTATACTAGACTGTCGATATCACAGTCTCGAAACTCCATCTGCTTACTGGGCCCTCTGTAATGGAGGTGGGAGCTCGTTCTGCAAGGGGCGCTTTATGGAACGAGCCCTGGCCCCGCCTGGTACTAGGAAGCTTTGGTATTGCCTGTATCAGTCCCTTCCGTGCAAACATCACGGCTTAGCTGGGCATCGGGTTAATACTTTACCCACAGACTTCCTGGTTGACGAAATCAGAAGCTCCTTTTTTCTGACATTAGTCGATATTTCATCTATCTATCTATCTATCTATCTATCTATCTATCTATCTATCTATACCTACCTACCTACCTACCAACCTACTGTCTGTCTGTCTATACTATCCTATCCTATCTAATCTAATCTAATCTAACCAATCTATCTATCTATATCTATATCTATATCTATATCTATATCTATATCTATATCTATATCTATATATCTATATCTATATATCTATATCTATATCTATATATCTATACCTATATATCTATATCTATATATCTATATCTATATCTATATCTATCTATCTATCTATCTATCTATCTATCTATCTATCTATCTATCTATCTATCTATCGATGTGATTATGCACATTACGGAAAGAAAACAAACCGTGTCGCCATCAATGCCCATAGTTTGTGTCTCATCACTTGACAACATGGAGTTGGTCGGATTTTCCGTTTGACTGACAGCTGTAGACGCCTCCGCTGATGATACATCCTGTGTGTGCACAACGTCTGCTGTGTTGTGAGGGAGGGCATAGGCCAACAAGTGAAATATTGCTAGGTTGAGTACAGTACCACACTTACGCCCGTCTTCGTGATCTTTGCGGGCGTGCCAAGTTTTCGTTTGAGTCTCCCCAGCAACTTCGACATGCTTAGATGTGCTTCTCAGCCACTAGAGAACATAGTTTCATAAGAAACCATATGTTGGCGCGTCTGAGAGACGGGACAGTACAAGACGATCGGCTTGAGCCAAGCAACGGAGAACACGAACTTGAGAAGCAGAACACAGGACTGAACACAAACTTGAGAAAATCTGTCGTTGATGCAAACTTCGAGCTTTAGGTCAGTTACAAAAGCAAAAGGTAGCACACAAAAGGGTACAATGTGTCAATTATATTTCGGAGACATTTTCAAGTTGTGGAATGTTGCGAGCGACACAAAGTGTGCAAAACTTTAAAAATTTGGTAAGCTTAGAGAACAAGGAATCTTTTGTTCAATGTTTACTGAAACTTTCGCGAGGTAAATGCCAAATATCTTAAATAAAATGCCAATTATTATGTGCGGGCTCTTGGAAGTGTTTTCTGGGGCTTTGTTTTCCACCGCAGAAAATTTTCGTTGGGGTTTACAGTAAAGCCGTTCTAGATACTGCCGCACACTTTTGAACCAAGAAAAGTAGGACTGTTTGCCCGCAACGACAAGTATCAACGCTCTTTGACTTGAATAGACAGAGTAGTGAACAGAGCCGGAAGAAGTACTGGAACAAGGAAAGTAGTAAATGCAACAGCAAAATTTGGGGATGTTTGAATCGCTGGTTGATAACAACGGCAAACCAACCACTCACCCACTGAATTTTCTCACTGAGAAAGTCGATGAGTTGTCTGTGAGAGTTGTGAGTAGGTCTAGAAAAAGCGCTTTTCTTGCGAACGCGGCATGTATGCCACTAATTGGAGATTTTCTAATACTTAAACTTGTGAGAATAACCTAGACTTGAGAGACCGGACTTGAGACTTAAGAAACAAAGATACATACACAAATGAACATTCACTACACAAAATGCCAGTGAATGCCGTACCGTACTCATATAGTACTTACATACACAAAGAATAAATACTTGTCTGCAATGTATGTTATCCGATTTTATGTTATTGTTATATACGTGAATGTTTTTATGTATGTATGATGTATGTATGTACAATATGTATGTATGTACAATATGTATGTATGTATGTACCTATGTATGTATGTATGTATGCATATGTATGTATGTATGTGATGTATGTAATGTATGCATGTACGTACGTAATTACATACGTATGTTTTATTTTTATTTTATTTTATTTTATTTTTTTTATTTTATATTATATTATCATTATTATTATTATTATCATTATTATTATTATTATTATTATTATTATTATTATTATTATTATTATTATTATTATTATTATTATTATTATTATTATTATTATTATTATTATATTATTATTATTATTATTATTATTATTATTTTAAATGTATGTATGTATGTATGTGTGTGTGATGTATGTATGCACGTGTACGTACGTATGCATGCATGTAATGTATGTATGTATGTACGTACGTACGTATGTATGTATGTATGTACGCATGTATGTATGTATCATGTACGTAATGTGTGTATGTCTGTATGTATGTATACATGTATGTATGTGTGTTGGTCTTCGTGTAAACCCAAAATGTAAATCATTCTATTCTATTATATCTTTCTTTTAGATGATCAAAATGGATAAAGCCGATGCGATGCCTGCCTTGGAACATCAGATGGAGGACAATCATCACGGTCTTGCCATACATTCATACATACATACACATACAATATACGTACATACATATGTTACATACATACATACATACATAATATACATACAAACAAATAAGCACATACATACGTACACGATGCCTCCTTGAACATCAGATGGACAATCATCACGGTATAGTCATACATACGTATATACATACATACATACACATACACACACATATATATACACATATATATATTATATATATATATATATATATATATATATATATATATATATATATATATATATATATATATATATATATATGTATATATATATGTATAAAGGCATGATCCAGAGCAAGGATGCGGCCATGAAAGCTCTTTTGGAGGAAGCGTTGGTCGACATTGACACTCAAGTAAGTTTGTATTTGTTCATATTTTGGTGAGTGAACGTGTGTGGGTGTGTCCTTGTATGGTGTTTGTACTCTCTTGGTCCCCACCTTATGAAGTATTCAGGCAACCGGAAAAAAAAAACCGCAAATTTCACTCTTTTTTTAAAAGAGATGTATATATATATTTATTATTATTATTACGGGGGGCTCGTCGGCCCGGTTCGCCCGTAAAACACGTGAAAAAACGTAAGTAGCTACAGCATGAATAATGTCTGTCTGTTGTGTATGTAACGTGTGCGGTAGGAGAAGTGGCGTTGCAGGGTGCACTATGACTGGCTAGTGATCGTGCTGCTCGTGATCGGTAGAGAGAGAGAGGCGAGAGAGAGACAGGGACAGAGACAAGAGGCTGAGAGATATCTTTGAAAATCTCGCTCTCTCTCTCTCTCTCACTCTCTTTAACCCCCCCCCCCCCCCCCCCCGGTCTCTCTCTCTCATGCACTAGCCCCGCTGGTCATCCTCGCGCCTCTCATTGCCATGTTTGTGACACCTCCAGGAGATAGAGAGAGAAAGAGAAAGCAAGAAACCACTGTTATGTCTGTCTGCAGCCCCGTTGGTCATCCTCGCACCGCTGATTTCCATGTTTGTCACACCACCTGAAGACACCACGCTCCTGGAAGCCAACGTGGCCATCCTGGTGGTCGTGCTGCTGGTGTGTACTAATATATATATCTATGCTTGCGTGTATATGTACTTTATCGCCAATCCATGTCACGCTCATGCGTGTCGTAGCTGTCCTCGTGGTGGTACTGGTATGTATGTATGTATGTAATGTAAGGTAATGTAAAGTAAGGTTAGGTAAGGAGGTAGGTAGGTAGGTAGGTAGGTAAGTAGGTATGTATGTATGTATGAATGTATGTAATGTATGTATGTAATGTATGTATGTATGTATGTATGCATGCACATACATGCATGCATGTATGTATCAGATGTTGTGGACCGTTCTGCCGCATCAGATCGAGTTGTAATCTTATCTATCTAATAAAAGTAATATATGTAATCTATCTATCTATCTACCTACCTCGGTGCTTTGGTACCGCGTCAGATATGTATGTAATACATGTATGTAATCTATGTATAAATCTATGCACTCTATGTAATATTTGTATATTCTCTATGTATCAGGTGTTGTGGGCCGTTCTGCCGCATCAGATCGAGTTGTAATCTTATCTATCTAAAAGTAATATATGTAATCTATCTATCTATCTACCTACCTCGGTGCTTTGGTACCGCGTCAGATATGCATGTAATCTATGTATAAATCTATGCACTCTATGTAATATATGTATATTCTCTTGTATCAGGTGTTGTGGGCCGTTCTGCCGCATCAGATCGAGTTCCGCAAGGACCGCTTCCTCGTTCGTTGCGGGTGTGTATTCTTGCAACATCGACTCAACACAAGACAGAACATCTCTATCTATCTATCTATCTATCTATCTGTCTATCTATCTACCTTTCTACCTACCTACCTACCTACCTATCTACCTACCTCGATACTGCTGTGTGGTATATCACTCAGAAAAAATTGTGCAACTTTGTCTCTCTCTCTCTCTCTCTCTCTCTCTCTCTCTCTCTCTCGCTCTCTCTCTCTCTCTATATATATATATATATATATATACATCGCGCGCGCGTAATTCGATGCTGAAGCCATCCTTTGAAAGCCCAGGACAAGGCCCGTTCTACACCACCCACATTCCG
Organism: Paulinella micropora; assembly: GCA_019918135.1. Lineage (NCBI taxonomy): Eukaryota > Cercozoa > Imbricatea > Euglyphida > Paulinellidae > Paulinella > Paulinella micropora. The sequence goes on from WBZZ01002764.1 coordinate 28,770, forward strand.
GGTGTGAAAGTGCCACCGCAGACCTGGCGCAGACCTGGCTTTTCAGGCCGCAAACCCAGAAAGTGGCACCAGAAACCCGGAAATCTGGGTGGCGTAGAACAACTCTAAGAGCTTGCAAATGACGGGCCCAGCATTTGTACCTGAAATATTGACTGAGAATAGTATATTATGCGGCTAGCCACAAATCTGACGTGTTTTGCGGGCGAGCCGGGCCGGCGAGCCCGCAAAACACGTCAAATTTGGCGCGCCGCATATGTAGGTTTTTCGGTAACCTGACCACGTTTTGTGGAGGTGACCGATAAAAATGCGTTCAAAGTTTGGCGATTTAAGCCACTTGAATTTTCGTCAATCATATTGGTGGTGTGTGCAGGTTCCCTTTCAGATACACGGTTTACTACAACTCGATCGTCAACGTGGCGCGAATCCGAGGTACAGATGTATATATATACGAGAATATGACAGGGGGTCGCCCGTCTATAGCTAGTACTAGGTACCTGTAGTATAGAAATAGCATATTACTAGTATTAGAATAAACACACAAGGGGATCGCCCGTCCCACAGCGTTTTTATTTTTACCACTACAGACAGGGGAAAGTTTCAAAAACATCCGTTTTTTTTTCTTTTTCAACAGAAAAACAGGACGGCCCGATTTTTTCCAAGTGGAATTCGTAGTGAAAAAAGGTTGCGTTTCCGAAAAAAAAAGACAGGCCGGCCCGTCAAAAATATTCTTCCCGTGATATCTCAGGCCGGCCCCGCCGCTAAAAAAGTGGTTAGGTTTCCGTGAAGTGATGACGGACACACTTGGTTACGATATACTTTTAGAAATATATATATATATATATATGGAGAGAGAGAGAGCGAGAGAGAGAGAGAGATAGATAGATAGATAGATAGATATGTTTAATTATATGTTTAATCTATGGGCGTGGCTTAGCTTGAAAAGCCATTGCCTCCTATACTACCCCCGACAAGAACTTTCAGCACCGGCCAAGCTGCACACCAACCACTGTCTCGCTGTGGTTGGTGTCTGTGCCCAGTTCAAGCCGAAAGGTAGCCGAGCCCTTTTGAACTATACGGGACAACACTAGAACACTCCCCAGGAGCGTGTGCCCTAAGGAGATGATGCCACAAACAAGCCGAGGTTTCAGGAGTTCACGCTCGTTGTGAGTTACCTTCTACAACCCCGACTTCATCAACCCTTTGCATCACGCCCCGACTTCATCAGCCATGGTCAGGAGTTGGTTGCCTGTTTAGCCCTTGCGCTGCGCGCGATTAACGGCGGACACAAAATCGTCATTGTAGGAGATAGTTAGATCTGAACCCTAGGCTGAGTTGCCAGTGGCAGAGACCGTCTCCAGGGATAGATAGATAGATAGATAGATAGATAGATAGATAGATAGATAGATAGATGGATAGATAGATCGATGGATAGATAGATAGGTAGGTAGGCATACATACGTGCATACATATACACATACGTGCGCTGTGAATGCCAGCAATTCATATTTGCTCATTTTGCCTTCCAAGTTGATATATACATAACATACCTACTTTTGTGACTGGCAGCAGGTGATGTTTGCGCATTTTGCCTTCAAGTTCATGACCTCCACAGACTTACTTACTTACTTACTTACTTACTTTGCTTTCCTTTATTTTATTTTACTTTACTTTACTTTTACTTTTGCTTTTACGTTTACTTTTGCTTTTCTCTTTTTCTTTTCCTTTTCCTTTCCTTTTCCTTCGCTTTTTACTTTACTTTTTACTTTACTTTTTACTTTACTTTACTTTCCTTTCCTTTCCTTTCCTTTCCTTACTTACTTGCATAGGCTTTTGCGAGTGCCAGCAAGTGATGTTCGCGCATTTCGCCTTCAAGTTCATGACCTCCACCGACTCCCTGCATGTTCACCGCAAGTGCATGCTCTGTTGGATCCTGTCTCCATCCAACCCTGAAATGGTCCATCTGGCTATCTGTCTGTCTATCTATGAGAAGTTCCCATTTCGTAAGTACAACAATGACTTCAAGCACTTCGATCTCAGTCAATATTTGCATCTACAACCTGTATTATGGCTCATTAGAAAGCTCTTGACGAGAGCTTTCAAATGAGCTATTAAACAAGCCACACAAATCAGAACCGGCCGAGAACGAATCTTTTGAATTAATTGCTCGTTGTGCTTAAGGACAAGGAACTTCTCATGTATCTATTTATCGCATGTTCACCGCAAGTGCATTCTGTGCTGGGTCCTGTCTCCGTCCAACCCTGAAGTGGTCTGTCTGTATATCTGTTTATCTATTTATTCATCGCTAGTGGATGCTATGCTGGATCCTGTTTTTCATCCAGGCCTGATCTGGTCTATCTGTCTGTCTTGTCTATCTATCTATACGTACTTACATGTGTAGGTCGAACAGCTCTTGCATACCCTGATGGAGCGTGATCGTGTTGAAAAGCTCAAGTAACCCCCCCCCCCCCCCCCTGGATTTTGTGTTTGTGTGTGTGTTGTTGTTGTTATTTTGCTTTGTATTGTGTTGTATTGTATTGTGCTGCATTGGATTGTATCGCATTGTATTGTATTGTTTTGTATTGTTTAACTGTATTACATGGTATTGTTTTATGTTGTATTGCATCGCATGGTATTGTATTGCGTTAACTTAGGCAAGAGGAACAGAACCGCAAACATCAAGAGTTTGAACAAAACGCGGGCCAGGTAGTACGTCTGTCTGTCTGTATGTAATGTATGCATAGGATACTGAGTAGCCCATTGCTGTCGACACACACATACATACATACATTACCTACCTACCTACCTACCTACCTACATACATACATGCATGCATACATACATACACAGGATACTGAGTCTCCTATCGCTTTCAACGGACTGGGTGGCGGAGTGCACGAAGACGAGGGTGTGGAGACTGGACTGAACGATGGTGTCATCGTCAGCGACGACCACGAAGCAGTCGAGATGGAGATCATGTAGTTGGATAGATGTCTCTGTCGGTGTGTCTGTGTGTGTTTCTTGGTTGGCTTTCGTTTGTGTTTTGTTTTGGCGTTTGCTTGTTTCCTTTCTTTCCATTTGTTTCTTTCTATTTCTTTCTTTCTTCCTTTCTTCCTTCTTTCATTTTCTCTGTTTCTTTTCTGAGGTCAGTCTCATATGTTTGTTCCTTGGCGTCCATACTATTTTATTATGCACTTGGTTGTTATATCCGTATTTTCCGATCATGGTGCACGCATCGTCAATGTACGTCATCGTCCATGTACGTGCCATAGGACGGTGTTGTCGGACTAGTTGTTTTGAAAGACTGTGGATTGTTTTGGGAAATAAGATACCTGCCCTGCGTGACCCAGCCCTGATGCGATGCTTTCTTTCTTTCTTCCTTCTTTCTCTCCTCTCTTTCTCTCTTTCCTTGCTTGCTTGCTTGCTTCCTTGCTTGCTTATTTGCTTCCTTCCTTCATTCATTCTTTCCCCTTCCCTCCCTCCCGCTTCCTTTCCTTCTTCTTTCTCAGATTCTATCTCTGCAGTCTGGGCAAGGTCACGTGGACGTCTGCTTTGATACTAATACAGATTTCATATCTCTAACAGTACTCACATAAACCACGGTAGTATTTATTGGAAGTATTCTCTAGAAATTGCTTAGAAGTGCTTGCGTAAAAACCGCCTTCTCTAAGTCTTCAATTTCATCGCTAGTGATGACAGGCAAATCTTATTTCAAATTATAATAAACGGTAATTTCCCTCCCGGCCGCTCCTGGCTCCGTGCATGGACAAGTTCTGTCATTGTTTAATTACTGATTATAACCTCTTATATATAACCTCTTTAATAATTCGGCGGCGCAATCTTTCATTTTTTTCCTCTTAGCCGCTTCCCACTTATAGCATAGGACATTCAAATGTCAAAGACCGTGGTCAACCATAAGATTCAAATTAACAAACGTGCCAGCAGACTTCAAATTCAAGTATTTCAATACGTTAATGAAACAGAGTAAAATTGCGTTGATTTTGCTGACGGATCATCACTGAGTATTAATATTTCAACTAAATTGAATTTGGCAGTGTGACTAATTTGAATCACTTCATCTGTAAGCGCAGATAGGTAAATATGCAACCTTTTCTTATATCCCTATACACAGTGATGTATAGAAGAGCTATATCTCTTTAAGATGTTATATCCGTTTTTATTTATATACTTTTGAGCAGGTTGAAAACGATAATATTACGATTCATAACCGGTACTACTTTTTTAAGCTGTATAATATTATCGTTAGGGGTGACACTGGGAAATGCATCTCTTTTTCCTTTTTGTTGCTTGGCTCCGACAGTCTACTATATTTTCCGCCATACTGGTTTCCTCTCTTTGTAGAGGAGGAAGATTAGGTTATTTTCAGAGTGCTGTGGAATTGGAAGGATAAATACACCGGCTTACATTAAATAATATCATTCAAGTTTTGATTACAACCGACAAAAGTGGAGTTCCCGGCCTACATTTTTGTATCCTCCAAATTTCAATTCAGCAATTTGAAAAATAGCCACTCCCCTAGGCAAAGAAAGAAGGAAAGGTAGTGGAGGAGTGTAGGAAAGGAGTTGGGAAGGTGTTAGCAGCTTGCAGTGCACAAAAACAACAGTGAAGTCTTGCACAGAGGCACATAAAGCGGCACGGCAAGACACTAGTTGTGTGCACGACTTTGACACCTCAAGCAGTGTGTTTGGAGTGTGTAAGGTGCATAGAAAGTGTACTCAGTGGGACAGAAACATTAGGGGGCTCACTGATGTGATTGTCGACACATTGTTGAGCCAGAGGAATGCTTAACAAACACACACAAGGAGAAGGAAAACACCTTCCTATCAATTCTGTCAACACTCCTACACATATACCTACACATACTCCTCACGAGGAGAATAACCAACAATTACACGCTCTAACTCTTGTTTGTACTGCCACAAACACATAACACACACAAACGTTGTTGACACGTCAATACGTGCAACGAGGCAGAAGAAAAGTCAATACGTGCAACGAGGCAGAAGAAAAACAAACAAACGACACACATACAGAATATTATTCCTGTGGCATAAAACCTGTTTATACAAACAACACCCATCCCACACCAAAGAAGGTAGCCATCTCTCAAAGGGGTGGTAGGCTTCATAGGCCGGGGGAATTGGGTGTAAATTGAAGACAGGGAGGTTAAAAAGGAGCGTGTTTTGGGAACGATTTTTATTTTTGTTGACAAACAACGAAACACACACCCCACATCACACTCAAACACTCCAAACGTGTTGTGTGGTGTCATAAAGGTCAACAAGGACAAGAACTCGGATACCGAGTGGCTCCCAAGACATCAACTAAAGTGTGTGAAGAGTCACCAGCACTCGGTACACACACTGGCATACACACTCTCGTAGACACACAGACGAGACACACACCTCACATCACACCCAAGCACTAACAACGTGTGTGTGGTGTCAAATAGGTCACCAAGAACAAAAACTCTGACACCGAGCAACTCACAAGGCATCAGCCGTTGTTGTGTGAAGAGTCAGCAGCACTCGGTACACACAAACACATACACACACACGAGAACACTCACAAACACACCCCCCATAACTCAAAAAGGCAAAGCTTCGGTTGGTTTTTGAGTTGGGAAAGGTTCTTTCAAAAAAGGACAATAACAGTGACCTATTGGGCTGAGCCCAGAAAGGATCATTGAAAACCTTTTTGAACGATTCTTGATTGTGTACGCACGAGGGTGGAGTAGGGTCGATAACCGACTTGTTTGTGAAGCACAAGTGTGGTATACTTTGTCAGGGTGCACACGTACACATCGTCTGGCTTGGCAGAAGGAACAGCAAGGCTTCCCCCGACAGAGGGGGAGGGTGAGTCCACCAATTCCTTGACTGTTATTTGTTGATTGTTGTGTTGGGTGTGAGTCGGTTGTCGTGTTGTATAACATCGTGCTAGACACAAGCATTGACGACACAGTGAACAGAACACACGACAACAAAAGACAAACACAACAGCACACTTACACAACACGAGAACATACGACTCCATCTGCTCGTTTCAACCCTTCAGGGGCACACTGAACATGGCGTGGATAGGCTCTAAAACGAGATCATCCATCGCTATAAAACTCGACATGTCTGACGAAGCAGACGGTAACGACACGCCCGCCACAGGCCCCGGTTTTACCACTCCCGCAAGGGGAGGAGGACGAACACAGGAGGAACCTGTCCCTCGCTCCCCATGGAGAGGGCCCGACAATGGGTTGGTAATTCCGGCTCGTGCAATTCAAAGGAAGGTAGTGCTGGACCGACACCGAGGCCAAGCCGAGGGATGGCCAGGCAGCCCTCAAGATGACGAGGAACATGGGACTAACCTAAACGACAACTCGACGCATCTTTTCCCGAATAATATGTACGAGGAGGCAACTTGGTACAGGTGTATGTTCAAGGAACCCTCGATACAAGGGGCTATTGGATTAATGCATTTGTTCAATCCGAGCCTTACTGCAAATGGTACCGCTACCATACATCATGTTATGGACCTCTACAGGGTTCTAGCAACCGTGCGTGACTCCTTATTAGACGAGGGGTAGTTGGGTTTATGTATATAGTCGGTCTCGGCGGCCGAAAAAAAATTTGGTGGTGCACCGCCCCGCTCCCTATTGGCGACTGCTGGTCCAGGGGGGGGGCTAAGAATAACAGGAATAACAGAACGTGTTTTTATTGAACGGTTACAAGGCGCTGAGATCTCTTGCCAGGCGCTGGAAAACAGTCTGTAGGCGCCTGTTGAGGCGGTCCTCCACCGCGGTCCAGTACAGGCGCTCGTAGCGCTGGTAGAGGCGCCAGGCTTCGGTGGAATAGTCCGGGACGACGTACATCAGTTCATCTTCGTCCTCTACCCCGGGGCAGTGGTGTCCCAGCCATTCTTTTTGAAATTCCGCCCTGTGGATGACGGGGTTAGCGTGGCAGATAAACCACCAAAGGTACCCAGCGCTGCTGAATACCTTATTCGTCGAGAAAAAGGATTTGCAACCCTCTCTCACTTTTCCTTTCACACAGGACCCAGATAAAGAACTAGCTACAGACACAAAGTGGCCCAACTCGGCAGGGTTGCTGGTGTTTATCTCGGAGATACAAGCTTGGAATATAGTTTCAGCACGAAACCTGAGTGCTGCGGTTGCAATTTGGAATCTCACCCTCACAGAGCACAAGAGCTGGAAGAAACAGCTTCTCCCCTCTGAGGACGATTCAACAGCAGCTGCCCAAGCCCGGGACACCCTTAACGAGCTGCTTGATACAATCGAACAGCATCGGTGGACCTGGGTGAGTAGGATGGCAACGAAGTTCAAATACTTCAAGGCCACCATGGTGTTTGAGAAGGCTATTAGAGGTGGTAAGGCGGTGGAGAAGAAAATTGCTCCCCGGCAGTAAAGCTCTATTGGTGCAACTTCCTCGTTATGTGCGAGTTAGTAGCACAGACCATCAGTGACATCCTCCGAATTCGCCTAGCGAACGAGGTTCATGTCACATATGGCAATGATGGCAGAGCAACTGTCGTCCCAGAGGGAACGACATTCGTCTTCTTTCACAAGAAGGTAGTTGTCCCGCCCCAGGGAAACCAAGGGGGTGGCGGACACAACCGACCTTCAAACACCACGGAAGAACAAAAGAAAGCGAACGACAAATTGGTCGAACGAGCTCTGACTCGGCTTGACAAGGCTACAACTTTTGACTATGACAAGTATAACCCGCAAGTCAATATTGATTATGGCGAAGGGTATCTTGCTTCTGTTGGGCTATACGTGTCTAGACAGCACGATTGGACAGTTCAGTCTAACCGCTGCTGACACTAAACAGATATTAGCCAACAAAGCCAGTCGTTGGGCATCCCAAGACTTGTTAACGCACAAGTGGCCATAATGGGATGAGGAAGCGGGCCGACTGATTCAAGGGGGAAAATTGAAGCCTCCCGGCCGACCTCATTAACCTGCTCGAAAAATTTGTAAAGGGGGCCAACTGGGGTTTCATGTGCGACCCTGTTATCGTCGCCGACCTGGTGTCGGCAATGGCACAACGTATGTGGGAAGCCGATGTGCCACACAACGAAATCGTGGACCTTCCACAAAAGCTGATCACGCCCCTAGTTCGTGCTGATTTGGCGATGTTACTAGTGGCAGTCCTTAAGGGCATCGCTAGAGCAGCGACCACCAAAGGCCGAACAACGGGGGAAAGATACATTCGCAACGTCTTGTCACAGGCACAGGATGCCGATGACCGCGCATTCTCGCTTCAGAGTTTTCGCGTTGACCGATTGGTCGAAGTATCAGCGTGGGATGCAACTTTTGTGAAGAAGATCTTCGGCTCTAAAGCGAACAAGGACGAACGTATGCGGCGGGCAAACATCTTGCTGCAGGCCATGCAGGCTGTGGGATTGTCGTTGCCTGATCATCAGGCCAAGGCAAACGAACCACAGTTCGACATACTGTCCTTCGTCACATCCACCTCATGGGGAGACCACTCGTATACGGGGTCCAGCTCCTATCAGAGATCCCCCTCGAGTTCACCTAACCCATACTGGTCATCGTCGTCGAGCTCATCGAGCTCCTCGAACGCGTATTGGGGCCACATTCTCCAAACCCATACGCATCTACATCCTCTCCAGCGGGGGGCAGCCCTAACCCATATGCCCAACAATGCACTTCGGGATTTCATTCTCCACCACCGGTGGGCTTGACATCAAATAAAACCAACACTTATAAAAGACATGCATGCCTCCCTCACACCTATACTCACCAACCTTTTCAACAAAGCCATAAACGAAAATAAATACCCAGATGCACTCAAAACAACAAAAGTAATTGAACTATACAAAGCAAGTGACACAAGCATGCCAGCCAACTACAGACCGATATCACTACTACCCATAATAGCTAAAGTGTTTGACACGATAATAAATAAACAAATAATGGACCACCTGACAAAACATAACATAATATCACACACACAATACGCATTCCGACCTAACTCAAACACAACCATGACAATCCAAACAATAATAAACCAAATACAAAAACATAAAGACAAAGAAGAATTAGTGCTAGAATTGTATGTGGACCTCTCAAAAGCGTACGACACAGTAGAGCATTCAAAGCTACTGGACAAACTTCGGCGAAATTTTAATTTCAACGAAGAAACAGTCCAATTCTTTGCATCCTACTTCTCGAACCGCACCCAAGAGGTCCACACACAATATGCTAAATCTTACAAACGCACCATCACACACGGCATACCACAAGGAAGCACATTATCAACTACCTTTTTCCTACTCTATATCAATGACATAATCAATATCATACAACAAGGAACAGTATATACATATGCAGACGACACAACACTCATAATAACATCCAAAACTCCCACCACCTCATACTTACCAAGCACCACAGTTTACCATGCCCATCTACTCACCACCGCCCTTACCACCCCCCATGTTACCTCACACACCACCGCCGGTTAGCCAGACACAAGGGGTCCCGCCCCCACGTCAGCCGCCGACAAAGAAAAAGAAAACACGTACAAAGCAATCAACCTCTCAGCTCATTAGCCATCGACCCAGGTCCGGCTGGATGTCCGTACGGGGTACAGAGGTTAGACGACCTTGGCAACCCACAGCACCCAATAGCGATGAGGCGGTATATACGCAGATACAAGGCGGGAGAGTCGAAGGTCAAGAGGCCGGAAGATGGCGATTGGGTGCCTTGCCCGAAACAGCAGGCACACATGAACTTGCCATTCCCGGACGTTGATGAACACGGACGGGTCTCTCTGATGCCAAACGGGCACGTGGCGAGTTGGTGCGCCGCCTTCGATGCGGAAGCCGAAATGCTCAAGAGCCAATTCCCAGCGGCCGACAAGTTCGCGGCATACATGCCCGGTCAGGAGACACTCCTGAGCCAGATGGGTAAGCCCACAGCACGCAAACGCAAACGCAAACGCAAGCAACGCGTCACATGTGTTGTGCAGGCCAAGGCCAGCCAGCAGGACACAAGTCCTCCAAGAAGCGCAAATTTAAGTCCTAGACAATCAACGGAAAGGACACACCCCGGGGCACGTAAGCGGGTGCGTTTTGCACACCCGTTGGAAACGATAGCCACCGCAGAGGGTGATGGACTAATTGTCGGGACAGGCGCAGTAGTAACAGAAACACTAGTTAATGGGGTGATGGTAACGGAGGCCACACCAACGCCAGGTCAGGTGACACAAGCCGATATTGAGTCACCGACGGCTAGGGTTGCTGTGTCCCCACCCGCACCGGTAGTAGATAAGACAGTAAGAATGGAGGCTACACCAACGCCAGATCAGGTGACACAAGTCAGTATGGAGTCACCGACGGCTAGGGTTGCTGTGCTCCCTTCTACACCGCAAGTAGATAGTATTGCGGGGGTCACAGACCCCTCGATCACAGTCAATAGTACTGCTACGGCAGGGGTGAGCGAAGAGGTAACAGAGGGGCACAACAGTAGTCGTGGCCGTACACCTTCACCTGAGGTGACGACCATCCGCAACAATGTACAGGCGGACCCTCACCCATCTCCACCAGAAGACGATGTCGCACAGGCGGCTAGTGAGGATGATGGTAAAATGGACGGGCTAAGTTGCCGTGTCCGCACAGCGGACACCTGCGTAAGCAAGGCAGGTTCCATCCCAGTCGCCTCACTACAGAAAACAGCGCTTTTTGGGAACTAGGTGATTAACATTAAAGCCACGAGGCATAAGACGACGTATGCCTGAGCGTTTCGGAGGTGCGGCTCGGCTACGGCAACAGTATTACGTACGGTTCCAACACGAGCATCGGCTCGCGTGGCTGCTGACGATATACCGGCAGTTGACGAGGAGCGATGACCCAAACACATCCCGCATCGCCAACCAGTTAGCCGATCCTGACGAGAACGTTCCGAACACATATCGAGGCCGCGTGAGAGGCTTCGAACAATTGATCAAACGATTCAGGGCACAGGACGCACTGGGTTGGAACAGACTTGTCCAAGCCGATGACTTCCGATGGCACAAATTAACTCAACGGCTGGATTACATCTACCACTTTCGACGTGAGTGGCCGTACTGGAGGTAACAGTACGAATACCAGCTGGGGCAAGTCATTGGTCGATTCGCCCCAGTCATAAGGTGTATCGCGCCACAGCATTCGGAAGTCGGAGAAGACTTGACCTGGTCGGAAGCGAGGGCTTTGAAAGGAAGCCTGGACCAGGAATTAGACATGCCAGCGGAAGACCAACCCGCAGTGACATGGAGATGGCAACCATCATCACCGTCTACCGAAGAGGAGTTCATGAACTCCCTCGAGGAAATATACCTCGACAAATAAGCGTAGACGCGTTTTGAGACCCAGCCAATGGGTTGTATATATATTCTTAGACACTTATACTTTCGCCACAGCGAAGTAGATACTTGCCGAGTGGCAATAAGAAAATGTCTGCAGACAACAAAACCAAACAAACAACGCCGAATACGCTAACGGCACCCTTGACACTAGCATAGCGCCCGTTCATCCCTATGATGGACGAGGATGCACGGGGGTATTGAACAATTGAGATCAATGCCTCCCTGCATTCTCGGGATCACAGATCCTTCGGACGGACTAGGGCCGAGACATGTGCTAGGGACACGGAACCTTAGAATTGCTCGGAGTGTTGTTTCAGATCGGATACAACACGCCTAGTAATGCTTGGATCACAGATCCTTAAGACGGCGAAGGGATGGTTTGACTGCGACATGATCAGACCGTTGTACGTCTATGGCAGATCGCCATAGAAGAGGGGGGGAGATAGTTCAAAATTCAAATTCAAATTTGAACTCGAAAATCTCCAAACTCAACTTTGTATTTTGTAAGCACCGGACGTACAACGGTGATGAAGAGCAAAAACTTAGCGGTCACACAAGCGACTCGATGGTTGTCTCCACAGGAGCCGATCACCCATGAGGAATCAAACCCGGAAAGTGCGCTCTCATTTGCCGATATTTACCTATCTACCCCTATTTACTACGGTTCCCGTGTAAGACGTGTAGGCATCACCCCCCGGATAGCCGGTAAAAAATACCTTTTCCTGGTGACAGGTGCACCAGCTTGTTTTTCAGTATTATTTGTCCGGATTGGACCTGATGCCATTTTATTCCTGGTCTGTTGCCGTTTTCCTTTTTGGCTTCACTGAGCTAATACAACGAGACATCATTCTCATTCTTGAGGACTGTAGCAAGAACGACAGAGAGTTTGTATCTGATGTCTCCTTGTGAGCACACAGATACTGATTGGGCTAGAGGGTACGAGACACCTGATTGAGACCAATCAAATTATTTGTTTTGTGAAAGAGTTATGAGGGAGCTGTGTTGGAGTATTTGTTTTCGTCTGACGTCCCCGTGTGAGACAGGTCAGTGAAAATTCACTCTGTTGCCTGTGTGGCCAGCTCCTTAAAATTAAAAAAAGAAAAGTGGCGGTGTGTTTTTTTTTCGCTTTTAGATCCGGGCTTTCTTTTTGTTGCCCGGGCCGGGGATTTGGAACAGTTAGCTCTCGAGTTAAGCTCGGAAAAAAGGTAGTACATTTTATGAAAAAGCTCGACAGAAAGTCTTCAGGCAAAGGAGAGGAAGAGGGGGGGGGGGGGGGGGGAGCGCGCACAAAGTCAAGCCAGGCCCGCCGGCACCGACGGCACCGGGACCGGCGCCGACGGCACCGGGACCGGTGCCGGCACCGGCACAATGACGGCACGGGCGCGGAGGTCTCCCAACTCCAAGGAGACCTTGTCTAAAAACAGCTCCACTGCCTCCGCACGGAACTGCGAGGCGGGGCCAAAGGAGCGCAAGGTTTCCAGCGCGGCGTCTAGTTGTTTCTCGAGCCTGGCCAGCTGGTGGATGGACTCTGCCATTTGGGACAGGCGCTGCTTCCGTTCCCGGACGCTCTGGGCAAGGTCATGTCCTCTGCCGGCATTGCCCCCGCTGGTTCCCGCGGGCTCTCTCCTTGGCCTCTTGTTGGGACGTCGTCGGGGGGTGTCTCGGGCCGACACTGGCGCGATTGCTTCCTCTTTGTCGCTGTCCTCGTCCTCCTCCTCCTCCTCCTCGGTTGTTTCGTCGCTGGTCTCGGGCGGCCGCGCAGAGCCCTTGCTTCCTTCCGGGACATTGGAGCCCGGGATCATGTGATAAACCGCGGGGAGCGGTAAAGACGGGTCGCTGCACACGCGCTTAAACTCCTTGAGCAATTCCTCGGCCGCTGGGCCTGTCAGCTCCAATCGATCAAACAATCTCGCTAAGGAATCCTGGCTGCAGGCGAGGCTGGCGAGCGGAGTGCCTTTGAACTTGACCCGAGTGAAGATCACGTCACGGAACCTGCGCTTGGCGCTCTGGATCCTCTGGCGTGCTCTTTTGAGGCCGCAGTCCTGGACGTAGTTCAGCGCGCGGGACACGTTGATCAAGCCTAGCAAGGGGTCTGCCGTGATGCTACCAAAGAGGCTCACGGAGAACCTGCCCTCCAGGTGGTCCGACATGCCTTTCCCGCCGCCGGGGTTAGAGGGAAGAGTGTGCAGCGCACAAGCCAAAAGAGAGCTTAAACCTCTTTTGCTTTCGCCACCTTCTCAGGCCCCCCCCCCCTCCCCGAGAGGGGGGGAAAGGGCGGGGCGGCCCTCCTCTGGAGGGGAAGGGAAAGGGCGGGCCGGGCCGGTGCCAAAAGTTCGCCAACTCCGACGAGATTTTTCTCTTCCTTGGCCGCAAATTGCGGCACGGTGTCGTTGTTACCGGAAATGTAGAGTGGCAGGATTCTAGAATTCAGCTCAGAGAATTTGACAAGAGGCCCGCCTGCACCTGCCACAGGAAAAATCAGGCGTCAGGATTCTGGGTTTTTGGGGGGCATCGGGAAAAAAAATCCGCACCTGGCACAGGGAAAATCAGGCGACAGGATTCTGGGTTTTTGGGGGGCATCGGGAAAAAAAATCCGCACCTGGCACCACAAAAGTCAGGCGTCAGGATTCAGGGTTTTTGGGGGGCATTGGGGGGGGGGGGGGGGTCTCAAGCCGCACCGGACACCTCACAGATCCTGTGACTCCAAAAAAAATTCCTGCAATAAGTTGTTGGCCAAGAAAAAAAAAATCCCCTCCCACTAATGTTCGCTCGCCCGGCATTTAAGGAAAAGGGAGAGGGGGGGGGGGGGGGGGGGGGCCGCGCAAACGCCACCCCGCCGATTTTAAAAAAACCGGCCCCCCCCCCTCGTTTAAGGAGGGGAAAAGGCTGGGGAGGAGGGGAAAAGGCTGGGGAGGAGGCAGCGGCCGCAGCCCCCCCAACACAGCGGTGTGACATTTCAACGTCCCCGACGAACGGTTAGTGGGTGTCGTCGGTGTGACGCAGACCAACTTCCGACGAGGAGGTTCGCAGCTCCAGCCTGCGCAGCCACGAGTCTCGCGCTCACACCCCGTGTGGAGAGATTCGTGTCTGCTTGTTCTGACATTCGATAGCTTCGCTTGGGGATGAGGGAAAGGCAACACCTGTGGAGGCAGAGAAAATGCCCCCGCGAACCTCCTGGCGGCCCTCCCACACACAGGTGTGACATTTTCTCGTGCGGCCCCCCTCTCTCTCTGCCTCCCAAAGAGAGAGAAATGTTTGTACAACCCAAAAATGTCCCTTTTTTTAAAACTAAAGAAATCATCAAATAGAAATTTGGAATTTGTCGTTTACCGTTCGCCGGATTCCGAAAGAGAACTATATTTGCTTTTTAATAACTAGGTGCTGATGCACTTTTTCCCTTCACCTTTGCTTTCAAATGTTTAGGAGGGCACCCAGACGCTGTGGCACCGCGCGCCCGCGCAGATCCGCACCAGCGAGGGCGAGCCCGTGCACCCATCCGTGTCCACTGTTTTTCGGCGGGCAGTCCTGACGGTTGTGGCGGGCGGCAACCTGCGCAGCCCCAGCCGCCGCAGCCGCAACACAGCGGACGCCGCCGCGTCGAAGTCTACGAGCAGTTCGTCGGTGACGTCGGTGTGACGGAGGCTGAATTCTGACGACGAGGTTTGCAGCTCCAGCGTGCCCACCGTAACGCGGCCGCGGATAATCTCGCGCTCCCAGCCGGGTGGTAGGTGCATGACCAGGTGCGAGACCTGACATTTGTCCAGCGTCAACGGCGGGGAGCCAAGAGTGTACTGCAGCGACAAATGCAGGGGCGACCAAGTCTCGCGCAACCAGACGATTTGCGGGCAACACGCTATTGTGAGCGACGCCAGCCGCGACCCCAACGACAGCGGGCGGTGGGCCGTGCTGGCCAGAACCGAGCAGTAGCCCAACAGCAGCTGCTCGAGCACGAGCAAGTGCTGGAAGCTGCGCAGCGCCTGGCAGTACAGCGCGCACAGCGAGCCGACCGCGACGCCCGCGGTGGACAGCGGCCAGCCCTCGACGGCCGTCAGGCAGGGCAGGTCCGCTAGCTTGAGCGACGCCAGCCAGCCCGACGAGGACCGCACCCGCAGCCCGCTGACGTACGGGGCCCGCTCCAGCGCCAGTTGCAGGCCATCGGTATTGTTGTGCGACCAGACGCACAGCGTGGTGCCCGGGCTCCAGTGGCAGCCGACAACCGCCAGCGAGCGCACCTGCGCCGAGAGCTCGATCCGGGCCAGCGGCGTGCCGAAGACCGACACTGAGCTTCCGCCGGCGTGCCAGGCCAGCTTGCGCAGGGTCCTGGCGTTTCTCACAACGACGTGCAGCAACCTCTGCGTCTCTTCCCCTGTCACCGTGAGCTCGCGCAGCACGGTCACAGCCTCGCGGCCGCGCGCGGGCTGCAGGGTGACCGTACCGGCGGCGTGGGCCAGCGCGGGGTTTTCGAGCCGCAGCACGCACACCTGCAGATCCAGCATTGACACTGCCTCCTCGTCCGAGGCCGGCAGGTCGCGGATCGTGAAGGCGCGCGACGACAAACGCCCGGTCGTTTCACGGCGCACTAGCCTGCCGAACGGCGCCTCCGAGATCGCGTGTCTCTCCTCGTGCAGGCCGCGGTGGTCCAGCACGGTGAGCAGCGTCTGGTCCTGCAGGTGCCGCAGTGCCAGGCAACACGCTACCAGGTTGACGGCGCTGTACACGCGCCGGCACGCGGCCCGTGGGCTCAGCGCCGCGAGCGGCGCGCACCGGAAGACCGCGGGGCCGTGCCAGAACGCACTTTTGTGGCGCAGGTCGTTTGTCGGCGCCAGCACCTTGGCCAGGACCCCCAGCCTGCCGTAGTGGTCGGGCTGCTGCAGCAGCTCGGCCAAGAAACAGTGCCAGCGCTTTTCTAGCCGCAGCCTCTCGCACAGGGCGTTGGTGTTGAGTCCCTTGGCGCTGGCGCCGAGGGCCGCCACGTCTCTGGCCGACAGCCAGGGCAGGAGCAGTTGTACCGTGTGTGACAACATGCTGGCAGCGAAAAAGAAAAGAAAGCACCCACACCCCCGCCCCGGCCCGCGCCAGCAAACAGCCTGCACAATTTTTTTGCAGCAAGAAAGAAAGAAAAGATCCCCGCCCCTGCGTTTTGCCGATCAACAGGCCCTCCCCCCCTGGAACGCCAGCTGGGGGGGGGGGGGGGCGCGCAAAACGCCGGGGTAGGGACACACCTTGCCCCCCCCGGGGGAACAGGCGAGCCGCAGGGGGGGGGGGGGGGGGTGTGGCAGGTGCGAAATAAAGGCGCTGATTTCAAGCGCTCTTTCTTTGCTCGTCTGTGCCCCCCCCCCCCCCCCACCGCCCATCGCCAAGACTTCTCCCCCCGAAACGAACGCGGGGGGTTGCAAAAAAACTTTGCAGCAGCCAAAAACGCCGGGAGGGGGGGGGGGGCAAATGAAAGAATTCGCCGGCAGCAGAACTGTGCTGCCAGCAAATGCACGGCCAATGGGCCCCCGCTACCTGTGCTAGGCCCGTGATGCACGGCCGTTACCGGCGGCCCCCGTCTTCGGTAACCGCGTGCATCCCGTCGGACAGCACGGTGCGCGACGTGTCGGTGGGCTGCCTGAGCGGCCGCGGCACGGACGAGAACCCGCAGGATTTCACCTTTGACGATCGCAGCCTGCGCGTGGACCCGCAGAGCGGGCGCTGGGAACTGTGCGGCGGGGATGTCATTTCTTGCCCGGGCCACCAGGGCCACCTGGAGTTCCCGGAGCCGTTCCTGCTGCCACAGCTCAAGAAGCAAACGTACCAGGCGCTCGTCCTGGCGTGCAAGTTCTGTGGCGCGTACCTGTGGGAGACAGGCGCGCTGGTGTCGGCCAGGGTGCCAACCGCGGCGGCGGCGGCGGGCGAACTCACGGAGGCGGAGCTAACGGTTGCGCGGCAATCGGTTTCGGTCGCGCTCCCGTTCCCGGACCACGGAGCGCGCGAGGCGATCGCGGTGACATTTGAAAAACTGGAACAGGCCGAGTTCTGGGCGGCACTCACTGCGTTGGGCTCGTCCGTGCTGGTCGGTCTAGAGCCCGGGGCAGTAGCCCTCGTGCTGCAGCCGCACACCGCGGCCGAGCTCACGGCTGCCGAGGTTGCCAGCGCCTGGGAGGCGCAGCCAAACCTTACGGCCTGGCGCACGGCGGCAGTCGCGCGCACGGGGGAACAAGTCCGTGGCCAAGACATGCGCTTGCTGGAGCTGTGGCGGGTGCTAGACCGGCTGAAGCGCGAGCGGGCGTACTTGTGGGGCTACGTGCTGCAAGACAACAAGCGGCGCCTGCTGACGCATCGGCTGGTAACGCAGCTGCCAGCCCTGCTGGACACGGCACTGTCGCGGGCCTACGACGAGGCCAGCTGGCAGGAAATGCACACGCGCGTCTGGCGGCCGCTGAAGAAGGCGCTCGCGGCTTGACCTGGGGTCAATCAAAGTACGGACTGGAAAGAAATATGCAACCCAAGATGTGCACAGTTCTTTTTTTTATTTCGTAGGTTGCCTTTTTTTTTGTTGTTGTTGTCATCTCCCGTTGCTACTAAAATCTGCTTTTTTTTGTCATCTGATTTGGGTGGGGGAGGGAGGAGGGATGGGGGGTGGGGCACCGGTAGAGAGGAAGGTGGGAGAAGGGAGAGAGAGGGAGAGGGGGGGGGTATCCGCGGCGTTACCTTCGTCTAGTAGTCCCTTTGGCTGAATTGTTTTTTTAAAAGGCATACAAAGAAAAGAAGCCATGGGAACTGTACAGGGCATTGCTGATGACATAGAAGTAGGCGAGGTCTATTGCCTAGAGGCAGTTAATCAAGACTTTAAGAAGCAGATATTTAGCCAGACGCTGCAATTTCTGGTTAACAAGGTAAATTTGCTCAGGACGAAGAACCCCTCCGAATTAGTGCAACTATCGGAACGGATCGACCGTTTGCTCGGGAAACAAGAAGCCGCCGGATTCTTGGCAAAGATTACAGATCTATTTCAGAATGACAAAGCAATTTTCAAGCAACAGATCCGAAAATTGCTTGGGAATGACGAAGCGCAACAACAGACCCCGACAGTTGCCAACAAACCAGAGGTCTGGCGAGTTGATGTTAAGAGCACGGCGGATTCCGAGAAATGCCAAACCTGTCTCCGCGAATTCAAAATATTTGGATCACTCCCAGATCCAAACAACAAGTCCGAAGCTGGGAAATGTAAAACCTTTGTTGCCACGAACAAAGACCGACGTTCGTTCGCGGTTTTCAAAATGCAAGAACAACGCAGAAAACGACGTTTTGTGCTCCGAATCGTCCACTTGCATGTCGAGAATGCCTTTTTACAGACTGACGAAGACAAGTTTCGTTGTTACTTATCTCTCTGGTACACCATCAGACAATGGATGAATCAACAGAGACGGTTGGGGGCAGGTAAAATCTACGGCGTAAACTTTGCCTGGGACGTTGACAAGACGACACTATTTTTACTGAAGGATAAATTTCAGGTTGAGATTGAATAATCTTAACAACGAGGTGGCTGCGAAGGAGACCAGGGAGGAGAAGCAGGGGGGGGGAAAGGCTTTTGAAACGCATGCCAAAAAAAGAACGTAGCCACTTGGAGCAGGGAGGGAGGAGCAAAAACGACAAGAAATCTGGCGGCCAGAAAACGATATTTTGGATCTGCACACGCGAAAACAAAGGACAAAAAAAAAGCAGTATAAGAGTCTTCTTTGTGTATTAAACTCAAAGAAGAAGCCTCCCCTTCCTTTTAAAAAAATGGGCAATGCACTAAATACACAAGGGCAAAAAGTCCTGTGTTTGGCTAAAGCGCAAAAGCAACCGTGGTTTCAGGAAATCCTAGACCAAACCACCTGGACATTAGCTACAAATTCTGATGAGCCTGCTCAGGCCTCTGCTGATGGCGCCACAACACAGAATGATTCATGGCAAAAGAAAATGCAAAGTGACAACTGTCTGGAAAAACTCCTCAACAAATCGAGTGTTCTAGATGAACCTCAAAAAGAAATTATCAAGAACAAGCTCCAACTTATCCGGGTTTCCCCAGCAGGGGAGAAGGAGAGATGGCAGGTCACGCGCGGTAGCGATTCCCGAAATATCAATGTACTGATTTGTTTTGAGGAACTAGAATTGTACCTACTCGAAACACAGAACGACACGCCATGTTCGACCTATATTGCAACCAACCGAGCCAGAAATTCATTTGCGGCTTTCCAGCTTACAAGCAAAAACGACAAACGATGCGTCGCAGAAATCAAGCACGTGCATCTCGACAACATGTACCTGCTGGATGAGGGAACCGAATTCGGCGGTCTTTTGGAACTCTGGCAGTCAATTGCAGGGTGGTCTGCGCCAAAGAATCGAGTAGTTGTGGATGTCATAGCTCCGATGGTGTCGAAGGAAGTCTTAGCAAAAGCCAGACAAACGCTGCAGCCGGAGCAGCAGGTTATTCAACAATCGCCCCAAGCAACCGAACCAAAGACAAACGCGAACAGGGGAAGACCCCCGCCACCTGCATTGCCCAGAAACCCCAGACCCTCCCAATAGCACAGAAAATCTCCCCCAAAAAGAACAGGCACGACCAAAAAGACCAGGGCGCCCAGCACGAATAAAGAACAGATTTTTAATTAATTCTTAAGAAGGGACTTTTTGCGCAGCTGATGAGTAATGGTAATGATGGCGTTGTCGAACGTTGTTACTGCCAGGCCCCTCCGATAACTGCCCGGCCTGTAATTCTGAGTGTTTGGCTGTATTCGTGCCCCCGGTTGGTGCGTCGTTAGCGGAGAGGCTTTCCGTAAGCGAATCATTTTGATTAATAGGATCGACCGCGGTCGGCGCTATGCCCTTCTCGCTGTTTTCCTGCGCCAGCTGACGCCCCGACTGGCCCACTCTGACATGTCTTTTCATCGGACGTGACTTGCGCTCGCCCTCAACCTGTCCAGCGTCTGGGTGTTCTGCTGTATTCATGTCATTAGCCACGTCGGTACCAAGGCTTGTGGTAAGCGAGTCGTGCTGGTTAGAAACCCGGCCGAGTTCCCCCTGCTGCGTCTGGGTGGACCCTTCAGGTCCGTCACTGCCGACATCCAGTTGCGTCTCGGTGCTTGGGCGAGCGCCTTCTTTTTCTGTTGCGGGGTTGTCCCCCTTTTCTGGCAGATCGTTCAACAAATTTCTGTCTAGCTGGAGATTCTCATCCACCGCGAATCTGCCAGTGTCTACAGTGGCCAGGCCGGGGTGCCAATCGACTTGCACCCAAGAAAGCTTCTTCAAGGGTTCTAGCTTGTTAGGCCCTTGTTGGGCCTGGAAGCAAAACAGCCGGACAGACTGCCACAGTTGGATAAGGCAGGCGTACTGCCGTTCGCTCGGACCCAGGTACAGGTTATCCAGGTGCAAGTGGAAGATGCTAATCCCCAGCTTTTGATCACGTGATCTGACGAACTTGAAGAACGCAAACGATCGGTGTCTGGGCTTGTCCGCCGCGGCCGAAGCGACAAAAACTCTGCAGCGGCCTGCTGATGGTGCCTGATTGGCGAAAATCAAATTCAGCTCTTGCAAGCAGATTAACGCTTTCTGCTCGTCTTCGCCTTCGGAGCTGACACGCCAGGCATGTTGTTGATTTTGTTTCAATTTGCCGTTACCCAAATCATCTTTAGTTAATTCTGCTTCTTCATTATTGTTTGCCAGGGGTATGCCATTGCGCAGACTCATTTGTATCCCGGTTTTTGTTTCAGCAGGCAAATCCTGCCAAACTTGCAGAAATGCATTTGTACCTGCTGGTATTGTGATTGTGCTTGTGTCGGGATCGATCCAGCTGTTCTTGTTTAGGTAGTCCTTCAGAAAGCGAACGGTAGATCTGACCTGATATCTGAACCAGTTTTGTTTCCACGCTTCGCCAACACACAAGACCGAACTATCTGGCAATGACTGGGTTCCGCCCATACCGTTGCTCTGAAATAGCTAACAATTTCTGTTTTACTAAGTATTTGTCTGGTGTTTATTCTCAGAGATACCCCTTTTTTTTCAAATCTTTGCTTGTAGTCGCTTCCGCCACATTTTCCACTTCCCCCCTCCCTCCCCTTCTTCCTTCCCGCCCTTGACTCCTGCCTCCTCCACAGCCCCGTTCACAGGTTCCACAAAATCTTGTTCCAAGTTCGCAAGAGTAAAAGCCCCGCTGGCCGTAGTTACTCTTGCAAACTTCGTTTGCCTCAAATAAGCACCAATAACGTGATTTCTACCCATTGCGAACCTCGGCTGTTGGTCGACAAACACGTCTGCCCCGGAACTGTCTCGTGTGTACCTCTCTGTTTCCGGAAGAAGATCTCCTAAGGGCTGACGGGGCCACGAGAAAACTACCTGTTTGGTTTTGTTCGCCAAATTCTTGTTTGTGTTCATCCACTTCTGAATAGCGTCCCACAACGCCAGAACGTGAATGTTTCTGTTCTCGTCAGCTACGTCCAGGCCGAAATACACGTGAAAGACGTTCATCACTTGCTGTTTCTTGTTCTGTGCATCTGTTTCTTCTTGGAACCGAAAGGCAGCCAGTGATTGGTTGTTAAGGGCAATGAACACTCTGTGCTTGGTGTTTGGTGATTCTTTGCACTCCTTGTTGAATCTGTCAGAACAAATGAACTTCAGCTGACTTAAGCATTGCTCTTTTTTCTTGTCCTCAGCTGGGCGGTTGTTGCTGGACTTCCCTGCTATCCTGTCCCATAATTCCCGAGCATAGATTGGGCCCACGTTCCCCTCTTCCGCTTTCTTCAGACATTCCTCAGAACTGACCAGATCGATTTGTTTGAGATATTGAAGCGCCTTCAAATTTATCACTTTAAAATTGTGATTGTTTTTTACAGCTTGCTCCACGCACACGACCTTACCTACCGGCACCTCTACGGCACTGTCTGTGGCACTGTCTGTGCGTGCAGGGTCAACGATGCGCTCCGAAGCCATGACAACACTATAAGAAAAAAGGCCAAGAGAATTTTCCTTATTATATTGAAAAAAGAACGCTGTAAAATTTTCTCCGGTAAAATGCCGGGAGAACGGGGCCAAAGGGGATTCATCTCTCTCTGCCCCTTTGGGCCCGCCTTCGTGTCTCCACACCCTTTCCCCCCCCGGTCCGCAGAAGAAAGGCGCGGACGGGGGGGGGGGGGAGGGCCGGGAAAGTCTGACGAATTATTCTTCTGATTACCAGACATTTATTTTTATATCTCGTCACCACGCTTGTACATTTTCTGTTGTGTTTGAAGGCATGTTTTTTTTTTGTTGATCGAAAAGAAAGAAAGTAAGCATATTTTTTTTTTGTCTGATGGCGAGCGACCCGGTTGAGTTTGCGCGGTTCGTCCGGTTCGCGACTTCCAAGCCCTTCAATGCGGAGAGGTGGGGGCCGGTGCGCTCCGTCCGCTCGGCCGAGCGCTCCTGTGAGGCCGCGACACATTTCCTGCGCTTTGCCCGCAGACAGAGGTTGCAGCAGCTGTTCTTTGAAACGGAGTCCGGCGTGTGGCGCACGAGGTTGCGGCGCCTGTTGCGCAAATGGGTCGAGCACCTGCAAACCGCCTGTGGCACCGGCTGGGAGGGCTGCCACCTGGCCGCTTCCTACCTCAGGCCCATCGTCGTGTACGCCGCGCTGCCGCACCCGGGGCGCGCGGTCGACCTGCGTGCCGTTTGCCTGGCCATCCTCACGCCCGTCCTGCGGCAGCTGCGCCTGCTGTCCAGGGCCGAGGTAGCGTACCACCCGAAAGAACGAGACCTGCAGCTGACGTTCTGGGACCTCGTTGCGGCGCGGACCGTCGCGGGCGGCAGGTTCGTCACGCAGTACGGAACCCGCGCGCCCTGCGCCGAGCTCGTCAGGGCGCTGGCAGCGTCGGCCCAAGGGCACGCGCGCTACGAAGCGCTGCGCGACTTGGTGCTGCTGTGCTTTGCCTCCCTCAGCCCGCAGCCGCGCGCCGAGATCGTGCGGCGTCTGCGGTTCGGCGCGTCGCTGCGCAGGTCGCGCTGCCGTTGGTGGCTCGACCTCAGCGACCCGCTCGAGCCGGCGAGCAGGCACAAGACGTCGATCTACTACTACAGGCGCCACTACCGCCTGCCGCTCCCGCAGCAACAACTAGCCATCGACGGCCGCGTGGTGCCGCTGTTCGTCAGGGTGCTGGACGAGTGGCGCTGGTGGGGCACGGCGCTCGGCGCGTCGGACTTCGTGTTCTGCGAGCGCTTCCCGCTCGCCGCGGACCCGGCGCTGCCGCTGTTCAGTGATCTGCCCTTCTGCGCGCGGCTGCCGACCGACGAGACGCCGACGGTGCCCCCCGCGCGGCTGGACGCGTGGCTGGTGCGGGTGCTCACCGGACACTACGGCGCGCGCGCGGCGGCGCTGCGCGGCTTCCATTTGCGCAAGCTGAACGAGACGTTCCTGGCACAGCTGGTGGCCTCGCCAGAGCTCAGCGCGCGGCTGCCGTACGTGCTGAACACGCGGTCGATGCACGAGACGTTCGCCTGGTGCGAGCAGCACACGCTAGAGGTGGCCGAACGCCAGTACGTGCAATTCCCCGTGTTCCGAGAGGCGCTGCGCAGCCGCGTGCGGGCGCTGGAGTTCGTGAGTCGTTCGTTCGGGTACGAGCACGGCCGGCTCAGGCTGCAGCAGTGGCTCGCGCGCGAGTGGGCGCGCGCCGACCCTAATTTCATTAATGTGCAGCCAGTCGGGGCTAGGCCGCACACACCTCCTCCCACAGTCCCGTACAGAGGGGCTAGGCCCCGCCGCCGGGCGTCCTGCTAAGAGTGAAACAGAGAGAGAGAGAAAGAGGGGGGCCAGAGGAAACAAACAAACCGAACTCTTCCTGTCCCTGGGGGGGGGGGGGGGGTGGGGGGAGAGACGACGCGAAGGAAAGAGTCGGTGGTTTGTTTCCTCCGGCCCCCAAGGCGCGAACCAAACAAAACCTTCCGCGCGGTTTCCGGCAACGTACTAAGCTAGACACACAACAAGAAAAAGAGTTTGGCTTTTTAAAAAAGGAAACTCCAACATGGTCTCGATTTTAATTATTTTTTTACAAGGGGCCTTCTCCAACATGGTGTGTTTTCTTCAGAGGCCAACCCACTCGTCGTCAACGTCCATGTCGTAGTCCCGGGGTTGGGCACCGTGGCAAAGCAGAAAGAAATCACCCTAGTGATGTGGACTCCAAATGTAATGCCCCCAACGATAGCTCGTAAAAAGTCGGTAATACAACCAAACACAGACCAAGAAGAAGGAGGTGGACAGAAGAGTGAAGGAACACACACAAAACACAAACAAGCATAGGGACAGGAGCACAACACTCTACCCTTCTAGTTTGTGTATTTATCTGCATTATCTCACACATACGTCAGAGTATTTTTGCAAATCTCTGATCGTTTTCTAAAGGTAGGTCTGAGAACCTATCCGACCGACTGTCGACTTCTGAAGGAGAGCTTTTCTAGCTTCTCTATTACTATCTGTGTGTAGGTCCAAGTGCCTCATACTAGATACAATATAGAAAAGAAGGAAGAGAAAGTAATCTGAGTAAGGAGAACAAGAAATCGGAGAAAGTCTCAAAGACTATTTTTCTCAAACAAAAACAAACATACAAACAGTGTTTCATAGAGGACAGGGAATCTTATCCTACCCTCTCTATTAGTTTCTCTCTTCACTAGGCAATCGACTGAAGGAGGAACAGAACACAAACGAACAAAAACCAAACATAGGAGCTGACACTGTCCTCCTGTTGATCACTACTACGACATCATGTCGACAGAGACCGCCGAAGTGAGTGAATTCTCGGAGGCAGATCAAAGAAGAGAAGAAGAAGAAGCAGGAGGAGGAGGAAGAGGACTGAATGAAGGAGGAGGAGGAGGAGGAGATGAAGGAGTAGGAGGAGGAGTAGAAGAGGGCTGGGATGATAAAGGAAGATATGGAGGAGACGAAGATGAAGGAGGATTTGAACAAGAAGAGACGGGAGGAGGAGGAGCATATGGTAATCCCTTACCACCTGCCTACACGGGAGGAGGAGGAAGAAAAATGATCGACTTGATTCATAGTGATGGAGAGGAGATCACAGTGGAGGAACAACAGTGGGTGCAAGACCACTATGACCTCACTAAAAAAGAGTTTGATAACAAGATGGGGGTAGAGAAGGATACCTATGTGTGGATCCCTCAGGATCAAAGAAGAGAGAAAAGTTGTGCTAAAAAGGATGTCTATATCCTATTATCAAACACAGCACAGCTCCTCGGCAAACTGGTCTCTGATCCAGAAAAGAGAAAGAAGATACAGCATATCAAGTTTGGGGACACACACACCCACCTTGAATTACTCGATGCTATCTTTTGGGGTGTACACTCAAACCCTGATTTGGGAACGTACATACGGCCCACGATGTGAGGGTTACCTCCAGTACACAAACCCAAGAGCAACGGCCAGATTCCTCGCGACTGGTCAGGAGGCAGTCGATGTAACAAAAATGAAGACCAATCTGGGTTCGAAAAACTCGAATGGTATATTTCATTTTTTTACAATGGAAATGAAGGCCTTGGAGGAGGGGAAGGCAGAGATGGAAAAAAGCATTAAGGCAGCAGGAGAAACTCATCCTGTGATTGATGAGTTAGAGAAGACCGACAGAGTTCTGACCAAGATCAGACTGTTGATGGGTGCGTTACTGCACAAGGAGGCATGGAAGAGATGGATTCCTACCAAGGATCAGTCTGTCCTTAAATCACTTAGTAACGCGCCACCGGTCGCCAACAAAGCAGGTGTTGACCAATATGTGGAGAAATATAATTTTCTCAGATCTGCTTCTGAATTGGTGGCCTTTATCACTCATGCTCAGAAGCTGGTGATATCTGAGAAGAAGAAGGCGAAAGAGAATGAGGAGTTCGAGAAGACGATGAGACTGGAAAGAATGAAAGCAAAAGTGAGTGGTGCAAAGACACACCCTCCGACATATTTGACCCCACCAGCTCCTGCCCCACCAGCCCCTGCACCCTCGGGCTCAACTACGGTGGTGGTCACAAACACGGAGAAGAAGGACAGACAGAACATCATAAATGCCTTCAAGGGGAAGAAAGGAGGAGTGGCAAGTCTCATGCTATATGCCAAGACGAGCTCAGACAAAGACTCTGATGCTTCGCTTTTGAGCAAGCTCAAAGAGATCAATGCCTGCATGAAGGCTTTTCCTTGCGACGAAACGCAGGAATACGAGGCCCTTGTTACTGTTTTTGACCAATCTCTAGTCTCGGAGGGATTTGATCTGACACAGTACAAGTTTTTGAGAAAGAAGGAGGAGATTAAGAAAAACAATGCAACAGGCCTAGACGCTCAGTGTGAACTGGCGGTGGCCACACTCATTTCATATTTTCAATCTCATCGATACCAGCATCTCTGCACTGGTACTCTCATAGGATTTGAAATCTTTGAGACAGTGGCGATGAGTTTGAGGAGTGCTGTTGGCTTGGCGGCGACCCTTACGGAGGTAGTTTCCTCCTATGGGCTATTCTATGGCCGCAAGTCGATCATCCTCTATTTCTTCTCGGCGTTACACACAGTTAACCCGAGTAAGCTTACTCAGCTCATACAACAATGCTCGACGTTTAGCTCAGTGAAGTCCAAGAACTTCCTCGAGACACACGTGTTCGAAAATACGGTTCAAAGCGTTGCTCCGTCAGCACTGTTTCAAGAAGTGATGAGTGCATATTCAAACATGGACTCGCTCACGGAGGCACATACGGCACAGACAGGCGGTGTACCTGTTGGCGCACAAGCCACGTACACAAACAGAGTTGCCGGTTGGAAGAGACAGAGAGAGCCAGACCTGAAGACCGCATGTTGGAGGTGGTTCGCGGGCTTGCAGTGTAAGGCACAGATGGAGAACAGAGACTGCTCTTTCAATCATGATAGGCAGAACCCAACAGCAAGGGCAAATTTTCTGAGCAGGACGGAAGGCAAGGAACCGGGCCTTTTCAACATGCTTCAGATTGCCGCTGCGAACGAAGGTTGGTACGCCAATATGTGTGATGATGAGGAGTTACGACAGGCGATCATTGCCTATGTGGAGAGGATGAAGGAGAAGAAGGAGGAAAGGGAGAGACAAAAGAACTTAAAGGCCTCTCAAAGAGGACGAGAAGGAGGAGCAGGAGCAGGAGGACGAGGAGGAGGAGGAGGAGGACGAGGAGGAGGAGGAACATGGAGAGGAGCCTCGAGGTGGCAGGGAACCCCTCAGAGAGGAAGAGGAGGAGGTCGGGGATATACCCCTTATGGAGGGAGAGCTGTTCGAGCTCCAGCCCCCCCACCCAGAGGAGGAGGAGGCTCATGGGCAAGCTCCAACCCAAATTTCGGTCGAGCTCAGGCCTGCAACACTGCCTCGGAGACCGATACGTCATCCCACCCGGACACTACTCAAGGTAATCGTTTCGAGGTGGTGGAATGACTGGAGGTGGAAGAAGAGAGGAAGGAGAAGACTGTGAATTTTAACCCTAAAGTCACAGTGCTTTGTAATGCTGTTGTGCAGACTGGGCCAACGCTTCCTCTATGTGAAAACAAAGATGTGGGTACACAGAGACTGCAGCCCCAAGGTAGTCTCATACCCGTTCATACAGCACGGTTACCAATGATAAATGATGCAAATAGGAAGGCGAGACTTGCGATGGAGGCGAGGAGGCCAATGGCAGACGTATCGCCTCGGCCAAGCAAACAACCACGAACAGACTCAATGTCTGCGGTCGCGGCGGGTGGCGAGCAAAAAGACAATGTGTGTACTCAAGTACCACAAGACAATGTCGCTCAAATAGTAAACGCACCAGTACCGCAGAATAATAAAAATGTTAATGAGGTGAAGCAGGAGGAGAAGAAGGAGGAGTTGAAAAACTTAGAGACAAGACTCCAAAATTTGGAACGTAAAGTTCTTGTTCTCGCAGCCAATATACACAGGCCCGATGCTCTGTGTTATACGGAACTTTATTGTGAAACATTGAAGACAATATTAAAAGTTGGTAATGATACGATGGCGAATATTAATGTTGTCGGCAGGAAGTTTTTTAATCGATACCGGGACTGGGTGGACGGAAATATGAAAAAGTCAACGGGCACTCTCAAAGGAGTGAGCAGCCGGTCGGATATCACGGGAATCATCACACTGACCTTTAAATTGAAATCCGCACGAGTATACCGTATGGTGCTCTATGTCGTCCCCGGTTACCACGGGTCAATATTACTATCGTATGACCAATTGGCTACGATGGGGGCTGTGATTGATTGCGCCGCACGGCGAGTGATATATGGAGTAAAAAGAGGAGAAGAGAACGATATTGATCCCTTCAACGCTACTGACTCTTATAAGGCTTATGAGCTGAGTCTAGCGACGGATCACAAAAAGATGGCCATCGCACATG
>WBZZ01002765.1:0-21261 GCA_019918135.1 Paulinella micropora
AGACCTAAAAGAAGACGAAGCGGAAAATTGAAAAGCACAAAATGGCTACGGCTTTGACACTTTTATATGAATTATGTATTAAATAAATGAATAAAAAAGAATATAAAAGAATATGCCAGACTACAAGCAAGGAAAGATTTATGCCATCAGGTCTCATCAGACAGATAAAATTTATATTGGTTCAACAACTCAATCGTTATCGCGAAGAATGGCTAAAACATAGAAATCATTATAAAAACTTTACCTAAAAATAAATCTACAAAAGCAAATGAGATATTAAAGTATGAAGATGCTTACATTGAGTTATTGGAAAACTATCCGTGCGAAAGTAGAGAAAATCTTTTTAAAAAAGAAGGAGAACATATACGGAACAATAGAGAGTGTGTAAATAAGAAAATAGCGGGGCGCACCAACGAAGAATACAGACGAGAACATATCGTTGAAATCAAAGAATATCTAAACATGAAATATGCTAGAGACAGAGAAGAAATACTTAAAACACATTATTGTCCTTGTGGAGGAACATATATAATGCAAGGGAGAGAAAGACATTACAGGAGAAACAAACATATAAATTACATTAATAGTTTATATTTTGATATATCTGATGTCCAAAAATTATTTATATAATATATCATGGACTATAAGGGAGGAAGAAGTTCGGGCATCTATTACATAAATAGTACAAATAGGATAACAGGCTCAGACAGCGACTTTACACACGAAGTCAATATGAAGGGGCTAGACAATCCCACACATTGTAAAATTCTTCATATTTATGTGCCGAAGTCGTATTACTCTGTGGCTTCACCATATAATACTTTTACATTATCCGAAGACGGGTATGAGGCTTTAATTACAATACCTGAGGGCAACTACACAATGAACAACTTAAAAAATAAACTGGCCGAGGTACTGACGGCAGAAAGTCCGAATGACTATACTTATGTGGTATCTAGTAATAATACCAACACAGACCCCGAGGATGGCAAATTAACATTCAGTGTTTCAAATAACGGAGGTATTCAACCGCGGTTTATATTTGATGCTGATACACGTATTCATGAAGTTATGGGTTTTGATAGAAATTCAACATATTTCTTTGCTAATGATTTTATTAAATCTCCAAATGTAATTATTCTAACTGGTGAAAAAACTTTATACCTTCAATCAGACTTAGTGAATGAAGGAGATAATCATGTGCTACAAGAAATATATACTGCCAACGAAATTCCTTTCGGCTCTGTCATTTATGATGGAAGCGGGTCTGAGTATGGTAAAACATTGTCCGCTAATTCAAACAATGTATTCAGGTTTTACTTGACGGACGAAAACGACCAAGCCATTAATCTTAATGGTTTAGGCATCGTTATGACATTGCTTGTTTATCGTGAAACGAATTATTTTAGTTTATTTAATTCATTCTTCAATCTGTTGAAAGCAAGGTAAAGATATTTTAATTTTGATTTAATTATTTTTTTTTCTATAAATATATTCTTGTGAATTTGTTAATTTACAACACTTCAAAAAAAAAAAGAAAAAATGCCTGTCCAATATGGAGGAGAACTAGTCCATCAGACTAAGGAACTGCTCACGGGTAAGTATGAATTGAACAAACTTACCACTCGTGAAGGCTCACAACCCGTCGCACTTACTACTGCTGGTGGTCTGGAAAACACCTTTGAAATTCCTACTAGACCTTTGAACCTTGCGAGGAGTGTGTTGCGATTTACATACACTCCGTCTGGTGGAGGTGCTGGCGGTCGCTACAATCGTATCTATATGGATTGTCTGTCTATGATTAAAACTATTGAACTGCGAAGCCGAAGCGGTCAGTATTTGTGTAATCTTCAACACGTGGGTAATTACACAAAGATGATTTGGAAACCAGAAATGAAGTATGAAAAATTTATGGCACTTGAAAATCATGGTGCTGGTGTGGCTAGCGGTGCTATGCTTCAAAAGTGTAATGCTGGAAAAGTTGAAATCGGAACTAGAGCGGAAAGGCGGGCGATTACTACTGGTGGGACTTATGATGCTGTTAGGGATGCTATTCAAACATACTACAAAGTGCCTCTTGTTAATGCCCGTCGCCACGATGATACCGCTCTCGCTGATAGCACTGCTGGAAATTATAGTTTGGTTAATGTTCCTTTTGAGGAGGCTAAGTATTTTGAAGGCGGTGGTGATAATACTGCTACCCCTGTTATTAATGTTAAGTTTCCTTTGGGTATGTTGTTTGGCACTATTTTTGAACTGGATAAGACTATTGGATTTAATGAAATTTTGGATTTGCGGATTGTGTGGGCTGAAACCAACTGCTCTTCATTCTATGGTGCTGATGCGAGTGCTATCTCTGCTGGTGCTACCGCTACGACCGCTGGGGCTATTGTCTCTAACCTAAATCTATTCCTTGCTGTTGAGACTGACCCAAATGTCATCCTCGGAGTCCAGCAAAAGATTGCGGGTGAAGGCTTTCCATTTAAGATTGAGTATCCTATCGCTTGGAAGCAAAGTCTTCAAACAACTCAGCAAAAATTTTGTTATCAAAATGAACCGCTCGCAGGGTGAGAGAATTCGTCGTATCTATACATCTGTCTTTAACAGCACTGAGAGTGCCAATACTTCTTTTGATAATGATAATAGAGCAGATGGTAAAGTTATTACTTATTACACAACACTTGATGGAACTCGTCTCCAACAATTTGACGTTGACACATCTGAGAATGAAGACTATATGATTTTGAAGGATAAGTTGAAGGGGAGTGCTATCCT
This sequence comes from Paulinella micropora, assembly GCA_019918135.1. Lineage (NCBI taxonomy): Eukaryota > Cercozoa > Imbricatea > Euglyphida > Paulinellidae > Paulinella > Paulinella micropora. The sequence continues at coordinate 2,776 of WBZZ01002765.1, forward strand.
AAACAGCGATGTCTATCATTACAACTGGTTCCACGTAGATACTTGGGATAACAACCGCCCGCTATGCGATAAGGATACCGACGGCTATGAGGTGAGTGGTCTAAGCCTTGACACCGAGAGACGATATGAATTTTCGGCAACTACTCCCAATGCTATCCAAAACCATTACACATTTGCCATTCTTCAGCGAAGTGTGCTTGTGAAGGGAATTGAAATTTTGATGAGTTAAAAAAGAATAATAAAAATAAAAAATATTTTTTTGTTTATATATACGATATGCCCCACCAGAGAAACTTAATCGCACAAAATCCAGACGGCGAATTTATAAATGTCAGTGTTGGATATGATGGGCATGTTGAAACCAATAATATGAAAACTGCTTTCGGCGAAGCAACAACTGCTCAATTAACACCAGTATTACAAGAAATCTTTCCATATACCATTAATACAAGGGTATGGACGAAAACAGAAATAAAATCATCTGTGTCATTTTTGGATAATATGGCTGAATTGAAAACAACTGCTGATGATACATCACAAGCAGTAATGGTAAGTAAAAAAAGAATAAAATACAGAACAGGTACTGGAATTATGTGTCGTTTTACTGCCTTATGGGATATAGATGAAGCCGAATACGGCAGAAGGAGACGAAAAAACAAGCACAACCGAAAGCCCCATTTTAAGTATCAGGAATAAAGCACTATTCAACAATAGTCTAACCAATTATTCAAATGTCTTTCCTTCATTAATAAGTATTACTAATGAGGATACAAAATCAAATATTGTAAAAATGATATTGAACGGAACACTGACGGGGGCTGGTTTTGTTGATGTGGATGCTAAAACTTCAATCGTAGATATAGATACTAAAGCAACCGCTGTAGCGAATGGAACAACAATTTTTAAACTTTATGTAAATGCTACCTCAACACAACAGATTAATCTCAGAACTTATGACATTCAATTAACACCGAGTGATATTTTGACATTCACACAGAAGGCTGTGTCGGCTGGGGCAGGTAATAATATTAATGTTATTGTTAATTTTATAGAGGACCAATGAAGCAAAAAAAGAACTAATACGAAATATCATTTACTTTATCTTTTTTGGTATTATTTTTTTAACATTACCTTTTACAATAGGAGTGGTGTCGCTCGCTTTCTTTAATACACAACCTTCTTCTGTACATGTAGCAGTCGCTATCTCTTCTCCTACATTAGCCTTTATTTCAGTAATCCCCGTTTCTTTCAAATCGGTTGCCGTAAAAGGAGTGCTTTCTTCCTCCATCATTTTCGACAATGTCTCCTCTAACGGAATAACTACTTTAACATTATCGTCCCTTGGCTTGTATTGCTCATAGAAAGAAACAATGTCGGGCTTTGTCCATTTAATGGTCGGCTTTTTTATTTCGCCGTCAAGGTTCCATTTTTCAATTTCATTCAAGTAGTCCTGCTTGGTGTTGAGGTCGGCCATGATATATAAAGATTTTTAAAAAAATCTTTTGGCAAAAATATTAAGTGTATTTTTTTACTTCACTTTTAATGTCAGTAAATTTATCAAACCACGGCTGTTTCATAACCCATTCACGGTATGGCTTATCAATAGTTGCAACATCTTGAATTTTTTTTCCTTTGTATTTGCCAAATGGAAAAGTATCCTTTGGTTTTCCTTCTCTACTTTTTTCAATCGCCTTAATTTCTTCATTAATTACCTGTTGCACATCTTTTACTGAAAAGAATTCCTTCTTCTTCTCAATTGAAAGTTGTTCAAATTTTTCACATAGTCTGGTGAGGGTGGTCATCGGTCTATATAGAGTGGTAAAAAAATTTATTGAAAAAAATTAATTATTTGATATTTGATATTTTGTTCATAAATTTTTTAAAATCCAAAAGGTCTAGTTTCAATCGCATTCTCTACAATTCCGATAACTTGTCTTTTCGTATATGTAAAACTAAATATCTTTTCTAAGTATTCGCTTGTTATTTTTTTCTTTTGTTTATCTCTTGTAATTTTGTTGTTTTCTAACTTAACATATTCGGTAAATTCAATGCTTTTTTCGTTTCATAGTTCATACTAAATCCTTTTACTTTCATACTGGCTTTACCATTATCTAATAAGTATCCATAACATTTCGGCCCGCCTCCCACAAAGGTTTTTATTTTTGCTCCTTTCAATTCATCTGTCCAATCTCCCAGTAAATCGCCTGTCTCTACATCCACCTCATTAATTTCTTTGTTAGTCGTATATATTACACTGTCTGTGTCATGATACAATATCCTATTACCTAATCTGTCCATCATATTGTAAAGTCTCATTCTCGCATGGCATGTGGTAAATAAAGCAACTACAATATTTGTTTTAATCGGGTCGCTCACCGCATCCTGTTTTAAGTCATAACTGGCTTCTACAATTTTGTCGTTAATTATGTTAATATTTATATTATCTCCTGATTTATCGTTCAATAGTTTGTATAATGTATCTTTATCCTTTATCATTTTGTTCTGTGTTTTATTTTGTTTCTGTCCAAACTTACCCCATAAAGAGTTCAAGCACAACTTAGCCACTGCTCGCCGTCCTTCGTTTTTAAATATTTTGCTTTCATCCATCTTTACACCCATTTTAATTTCCATGCTGTTTATGTAATTTTGTTTTTCTGCTTCCGTATTACATCCCGCGGGGTATCCACTGGACTCTTGTTTTACTTTCAAGAATGTCTTTATGTATTCTTTGAATAGGCTACTGCTTTGTTCTTTCCAGTGCCATATTTCATATACTTTTATCAACTTATACCCTTTCTCTAAGGCCTTGTAAATTTCTGGAGTTGCCCATGTGCCTGTTATTGCTCGTTCTTTATCTGTGTGCTTACATTCTCCATGTTGCTCAGTCATTCCGCACTTATCGCATAAGTAATACATCATCTTACCTCTGTCCGCCTTCGGTAAGACTGGGTGTAGTAAGCCTCTAGGTGGTAGCATCTTAACCTTAGCCACTCCGAAATATTCTCTGTTTATAATTTTATTTTTCATTTCATTTCTTTCGTCGTCATTATTCGGTCCAATAACTATATGGTGCCCGCTTGGATAAAGGTCGTAATATATCACGGTCGGATAAAGTGAGCATATGTCAATATATTTCGCATACTCATTATCATGTCGTGATTTCCAATATAATTTCAAAGCATTCACTCTACCTCCAAACATTGCCTCTCGTGGGTTTAGTCCTTCTTGTTCAGTAATTCGTTCGTTTGTATCCTCTACCAGTCTTTCACTGGTTTTCATCAGGCTCCATTCGCACTCCCAGACACTTATTACTTTTGCTTGTTCGTTAAGTTGTTTTTCTCTTATCATTGTTTCCTTGTATAGTTCGCCCATTGTCTTATTTTTCTTCACATTCATAGCATTTCTATTCCAACACTTATCACATCCGTGCCAATGACACCCGTAAAACTCATAAGCGGTTTTGTTTTTCTCATCCCATCCATCTACATACACACGAGATTGACCGAGTTGAAACATTTTTTCACCTCCGTTGAATGCGTGTTTAATATCAGTTTTATCTAACCTGCTTCTGTATGCTAACCATTCTACACAAGCCCTAGAAGTCATCCTGTTTTGCTTTTCCGCTTTCAATATCGCAATTGAATTCTCTGGCATAAACTTAGCACGATACAAAGCCATAACACAACTCGCAATAGTTGTATATTGAAAAGGGTCAATACCAAACTCTAGAAACTGGTTTCTAAAATCTATACAACCCTTTCTCAGTATATCAACATCTGAATGACAATACTCACCGATTTCCTTAGCCATGTCAAATCTGTTATGTGTATTCACTTGTTCATCATACCATTCAAGAAATTCCTTTCGTTTATCTCCTCGCATCGTGTCGTAGCCGTAATGTTTCTTATGTGGCATTACACCAACATAGTTTTTATTTTTAGCCGTATTGAAGAAGTGCGGAAAGAACCCTTTCTTAAGTTCCGTAAGTCCGAATGTCTTTGGAAAGTCTGACAATGGCATCGTAAGAAAACTTAGGCTGTCTATAAACCGATACTTCTTAAGTGTCATCATCATAATCTTACCACCTTCATAGATTACAAATGGAGTTTGCCCATTATCAACCAACCACTTAAGAATAAACTGACAATCATAACCGCGGGCATTGTGCGCAATAAATGTAAATCCGCTGTGCTTAGTGTCAAAAGCCCAATTACAGAAATCTTGAATGTTCTTGTGAATTACTGGCGGTTCCTTCGCATCGTAATACTGGCTTTCCCCATGATTAACAATGTGCTCGCCTGTGTCCTGTGTCGCTTCAAAGTCAAAGAATATGTATTGCTCTGACGGCGGTAAGATTTCTTTTTGGACTATTTCGCACTGGTGTTCAAGCGGTTTTACTAGTTTGCAATTTCGGCATTTCGCATATCCGCATTTGTGCTCATCCTTCTTTCTGTAATTAAGACCGCACGATTTACATTTCGCTTTAATATCGCAGTTTATCGTCCTATGATTATTAAAGCATTCAGTGTTTGGAAACTTTCTATTACACTTCTCACATTCTTTCCACTGGCTCTTGTCATTTATTCCCTTACATCCGTTGGTTTCGCAGATACTACATTTGGCTTCGCAGGCGTGCCTTTCCTTATACCCTCTTAGACATAACTCACAGAAATTCTTTTTTCCAAGCATAGACTTCATGTTAGTTATGGCATCGTAATGTCCCTCAGTCTTTAGAATGTAAAGGTTAGTCAGCCGTTCTCCGTTCGCATCAAGTAGTTCTGTTTTATAAATGACTTTGTCAGGAAATTCAACAATAACCAGATTGTATTTAATGTGATTAGCAAATGTATTAATTTCTGGTATTCCACACACATCCTTAATGACTTTCGCTTCATTGTGTAAAGCCTCAGCCATTTCCTGCTGTATCTTTCTTTTTCCCATTAGTATTGTCTTGTATTTTGGATGTTTTTCAATTTTTGCTTTGACTACAACGATTGCTCGTGCTAAGCATAAGTTATCGCTGTTAGTAATACAGATTACTCCTTGCTTTCTGTAGATATCCAATTTGTTCAAAACCTGTAGCCTTGTCCCGCCCGTCGGCATTTTAACAGATTTCAACACAAATTTTAATTTATCAAAGTTTATTCCGTTCTCATCCATGTAAAGACTTTCGTTGCTTTGAAATATTGCTGACAATCTTTCTAAAACTTTTTCAACCGAGATTTGATTAACTTTGTGCAAGCCTGTTGATACTTTTCCATATTAATCAACAAACTCAATACCTAGGCTAACCTTATCTTCGGGTGCTTGTCGTTTTACAAAGTCGTTCAACACAATCTCAATAAATCTTATCACATCGCGCATCGTGAATGATCGGAAGTTGCCGTTAATCCTTACCGCATATCGGCTTTCATTTATTCCTAGTTCGTGTTCCTTGCTGTCGTCCCTTATGATATCATAATTACCATACCGCAACAAGTCTCTGTAATTTTCTTTCATCTCTTTTTTCTCTTCAATCGTAGGTAAAGGTGGTGCTATTGGTATAGCATGGTGCTCAAAATACACCGCACCTCTTACTTGGTTCAAGTAGTTTTGGGCTGTCGGTGTATCAATTTTATACCCCCTTACCTTCGGTTTGATATATAGCACATCCCGACCCCTGACAGACTTTATTTCGTAATTTATCTTATATTCCCTTAATCTATCCAACCTGTAGACCTTGCCGTTATATGTGTGTGTCTCCATGTTTGATAATAGTATATCAAGGAAAATATAATTTTATAAAATTAAAATATTTGTCTGCCTCAATCGGTCGTCCCCTCGTGGCCTCGTGTGTGCCCCTATATATAAGGACCCTCCTTGTCTTTAAATGGAAATTCAGTGGTTTCCTCAGAGAAACCTTTTTGATTATCAATACTTACCATACCCGCAACCGCAGTGGCAGTTATGTTCCATGTATCCACACATATTACATCTATCATCGTCATCTTTCTTTATTCTCTCCATATACTCTTTGCTTGGCCTTGGAGGAACTGGAGGTTTTTCTTTTTCTGCTGAAATATGTTTATGAGACTTCATATGTCGCGTTTTGTTTCCATTATGTATTTCAGCGCCACATCCACACTTAAAATCTTTATGCTTCCAAATTTTCTTCTTTTCTTTTTTGATTATTCTTGTTTCTTTATCGTAATTAATTTTCCGTTCCTCATATTTAGGTATTATATTTTCCTCGTGATATTTCTTTGCTTCTTCCAATGCTTGCTCTTTTGATTTTTTCTTTCCGATACAGAAACTCTTACACATAACCTTTCCTCCTTCTCTCCATTGAACTTTTACCATTGGCCTCTTTTCGTTATTCTTCACCATAACACAACCTCTAGACATTCTAAATCTCTGAGTGTCTTCGTTTGTCATCCTATATGTGTCTTTATTTTATTTCTTTAAATAATAATTATTTAAAGGTAGCCGTTTTTCTTTCTTTTGTCTTTCTGTATTTGTTATAAATAGATAGACGAAATAATGAATAACGGCTCTTAGTGGAAAAACACTTCTTCACAATTGGCTCCAATTTTTGACTGAGAGAATTTTCTAGAGAAAAACCCAGACGAGAAAAAAGTGGAAAAAATAAGGCGGGAATGTCAAATTGGTAATAGATAATGAAATTTTGGAAAAATTCAAAATTATTTTTTTCTTGCCGACGCCCACTACGCCACGGCGCCTCGGTGCATCGGTGCATCGGGGCAGAATTTAGCAATGAGTGAAAGTCTGATCACGAAGAAAAATAGAACGAAATTCATAATAAGAGAGATTTTAATGAAATTGTTGTTTGAACTTAGAGAGAAAAGGTAGCCTCAAAACACAATAACGGCTCTTAGTGTGGTTTCTGTAGAGAAACTGCATCGAAAATCTGCGCCGAAGTGGCCCCCTATACTACTAATGAAGTTCTCTAGATGCACGGATCTAGCCTGTAACTTCAGCAAACAAAGTAAGGAACAGATCGGTAATGGTATCAACCATGAAATCGATCGCGCTATTGCTTTCGGGTTTCTGGCGACTCGTTTTGCACACACACACACACACACACACACACACACACATATATATATATATATATATATATATATATATATAAGCTTTTATATATATATATATATATATATATATACATATATATATATATATATATACACGCGTAGTCTTGTAAACATACGTACATACACATACACACACATACATACATACACAAACACACATCTCTCTCTCTCTCTCTCTCTCTCTCTCTCTCTCTCTCTCTTCTTCTTCTTCTTCGCTTTTATTGAGAGAACAATTTTACAATCGGGCTCAGGGAACGTCCACGTGAAACGTATAGCTAGTAAGTTATACTTTTATCTAAGGTGGAAACCTAGTTATTCAGTTGATCGTATTAAAGGAAAATATTAAATTTGTATTTAGCGGCTCCGTATTATATATATCTAGTATTAATATTATTAATATTAATATTTATGTTTAGATATATTCAGTAGTGATAATATTATAATATGATATGAATACATATGTTATTGTAAAAGTGTAGTAGTTTATGTCTGGCGGCCCCCCCTCTCTTTTCTTTTTCGTGAGAAAAAGTGAAAGAGAGAGGAGGAAGTTGGGGCTGTGCGTGGTTGACCATATACGTTGGCTGATCCGGGGAGTTCTCCTTCAATTAGCAGACAGGGGAGCAAACTTGTTGTTCCATCGTTTTTTTTTTTTTTTTTTTTTTTTTTTTTTTTTTGTTGCGAGTGTTTATATTTATAGATATTATGATGTTTGTTGATGTTTGAGTAGGTATGTCATTAGTGCTGTTCTGAATGGTTTATTTTTGTTTCATCTGTTATATTTTTTGGGATTGATTTCCATTGATCAGCGAAGATCTTGGTGAGATATGGGTCTTTGTGATTGACAAAGAGGCTGCTTTTAGTTGAGTATCGCGTTTTGTATGAATGTATGGTATTGATTGGGGTAAAGGTGTTATTGTGGAGTGGTCTGTTGAGGTGTCTTTTAGGGTAAATGAATGGGTGATTTTCTATGTATACACGGAGTGTATATAGGTGGGTGATATCAAGTAGTTTCAGTTGGTTTAGTATTGGTTTGGTGTGCGCGCGGTAATGTGTTTTTGCAATTATTCTGATTATTTTTTATGTATTTTTATGAGTGGTTGTATGTATTTCTTTTTGTTGTCATGTGTCCCCCAGATGGAGATGTTTTGTATGAGGTGTGGGTATATGTGTGTGTAGTATAATTGTTTAATTGTTTTTATGTTTAGATATCTTTTAGCATAAAGCAATGAGTTGATTGTGGGTTGGAGTTTACGGATTATGTTATTGATGTGTTGATCATATTAACCCTTAACAGGTTTGCTACTTTTGGGGATCTAAAGCCACGTTTGGGGATCCGACCCAATTTCAAGTTGTTTAATCCCAATTTGTGATTTTTGACATTTATATTATTAAATTCAATTGAATTAAACCCGGTGGAAGCTAATTGTGTAAAAAAACCGTTCTTTAATAACTAATAAAACCTTGACAATCACTGTCACAACGGCTGCCTCTTACATTTCCCAGATGGAACGAAATGATTGACTGTGTGCCACGGAAAACATTCTCCAGTTTGGCAAAAAAAATATTGACAATCGCTGCAATAAGCACTGGTACGCTTGCGGATTCCATTACTAGCACACACCGCACAACAAACCGAGTTCTGCTTACCCGCGCCGCGCTTACCATCACTCGCATCGTTTGTAAGACTTACCAAATGGCCAGGGCATATCACACGCTTGCCCCTCGCTGCGCTCCTAGAACCTCCAAAAAGCCCCGCATAAGACACCCATATGTAGTTAGCTGCCCATCAAAAGTCTAACAAATGACAGTTTAATTTTCACTTAATTTCAAGGTACGATTTCATTTATTTAAGTGATTACTTTGAATTCTACATAAAAAAAATAAATTAAGATATGATGGTTCTTGCGTTGTAAGCGTTCTTGCATCCAACCAGTAACTTTTTTGCTACTCCCTCCGGCCCGCACATTTTTGAGCGTGAAGTTTCACGATTGCCTAGGAAATTCTACGGGTTTTTGGTTGAGCTGGGGAAATGTTTTTTGTTACACTGGGGAAATTTTTTTTCACTGGAAAAATAGTGTCAGAGGCCTATACACACAGCTAGTTTCTGATGTGTAAGGAACACATAATGAATGAAGAACGTAAGAATTCAGTTCACTGAGTTTCAAGGAACATATGTATATACTTTTCATTAAAATAGCATTTGTATATACTGAGCAATTTCAAAGTGAAAACCGGTCGTAATGAATCAAAGCAAAATAAAAAAATCGTCATAGAAGCTGTATTATTCATTAAATGTTGCTGGAAAGTAGTTAATTCAACTCCTATGTTCACTAGTTGAACATGCCTGACTTTTTGTGGCTTATTTTTTTGTGTGTCTAAAAATATAAAGTCAGACATTTTTGAAGCATGAAACTCGAGAAGGCAGTGACCTTGTGTGCATTTCAGGAGGTCTGTGCACATATTCTGATGCTTGGAATAGCATCACAATAAACAAAAACATCATTTTCAACAATAAAATTGAAAGAAGCGATGCGCTCTCATCGATTTTTAAAAAATATAAAGTCAGACGTTTTTTGAAGCATGAAACTCGAGAAGGCAGTGACCTTGTATGCATTTCAGGAGGTCTGTGCACATGTTCTGAGGCTTGGAATAGCATCACAATAAACAAAAACATCATTTTCAACAATAAAATTGAAAGGAGCGATGCGCTCAGCTCTAATCGATTTTCAAAGTGATGTTTTGGTCAATACCATCGAAAAATCACTGTGTGAAATGTGAAATCTCATTGTGTATTCAAATTACCAAGGACAGGCTTTGTGAATTTACGTGTATTAAGTATACAAACAGATTTAGACATTCTATAGTCCTATACAAACTGATTTATAATCACAAAACATAACTTTCCATTTTTTCATTGTAAAAAATACCACCAAACACCAAGTAAGTTTGTCGTACAGAAGAGGAATTTTATTGAAAAAATTTATACAAGTGTTCTTGAACTAGTATCATATTGAACTATCAAAGCGAAGACCACCAAAGATACAAGGAGCTACAAAAATCAACAACGAAAACGAGTGCACAGACACCATTTTTGACATGGGAAAACCTCTTCCAAAAATCAACACCGCAAAAATCGGGTCACTGCAGTATAAAAAAGTGAGGGCCGGCTTGAACAACATGCATTTTTCATGTCAAAAAGGGGCTGCGATCTAGTTCTGAACCAGAAGGTTTTATAACATTTCAAATATACAAAATAAAAGAAAAAAATCCAATCTATTCCCCACAGTAATTTTCAGCGACTTTAATTAACATCGCTCATAGTGGTTTTTTTCAAAAAAACTTCCTCAATCAGAACGTGTTGTATTTGACCACAAAAATGTGCAGTCAAGAAGTGACATATCATTGTTTTTTTATAGTGTGGAATAGTTCAAGACATGTATAATTAATTTTTGAAAACAGTTTGAACACATCTATTTTAGTTTAAACGCAGATTTGCGCCCCGATTTCACTGCATTTATTTACATGCTAACTACATATGCAAACCCTCAATAAGTTCCTTGAGCATGTCTTTGCGTGTTTTTTCTTCTTGAAACTGTTTGTAGATGATAGTTGTGTTTGTAACCGCAACATCTAACAAACCCGCAAATAACTTGAACCAAGGCTTGTTGAATCTTACCGCCTTCTCAACTCCGTAACGAAGTCGTAACTGATCGCCTGTATCAACGCCGCCCATGTGCTGAGTGTATGTCTTGCAAATTTCAAAACAATTCCCTGGAACCGTAGCTCCACCCCCCCCCCCCCCCCCCATGCAGCCTCCTTTCGACGTGGCTCATGGTAACCCCCAACACAGTTGACAAAAAATAAACCACCTGGGTGTCTTTCCAAGCAACAGCATGCATAGTGACTCCGTTATGACTTCAAGTGGCCATTGCGGACGTGCCCCGGTCACTATTCTTCTTGACTTCGTCCAGTAGCTCCTTTGCCGCCCTCAGCCTGGGTTTGACAACAGTGCCAATGCAGTTGATGCCCCTCTTTAGGACACAGTCAAAAAACAACTGCAGCCCTGTGTAAAACCTATCTAAAGGGATGATCCTGCCGCTTTGGTCGATGCCGGCTATGTCTAAAAGCTTCATAACAACTGCATACGTCATTCCGTGCCCAGAATCGTCCTGCACTGTTCCCTCACCCTCATAAAACTAAACATTCGACAATCTTGGGGGTATCCCTTTTTCCGAAATTTTCCATGAAGTATATAGACTTTTTTGAAAACGTGTGGAAATGAAAGGAAATCAATTCACTGATTGCAGAACATATAAAAATAATATTAAAACATGTTTTTATTAATTGTAATACACTTTAACTTCATCTTCAGAGGTGGGCAGGAACCGGTCCGACACGGTAATCTTTCTCCTTTTTCATAGTCCCGGCTACTATGAATCTATGATGATAACAATGCCCAACATGCAGAATTTGCTTTTAAGTTTGTTTATCTTTGTTTACATTAAGCATTTTACTTTATTATGATAATAAACATTGCTTTTACCTACAATAAATTCCCCCCGGGGGGGGGGGGAGGGGGGAGGGGGGAACGGGGGAGGAAGAGAAGTGCGATGTCGCCACGCAAAATACATAGATTCTACAACAAAATTTCTTTAATTACTAAAAAAAATAATAAATCTAACTCCGTAATATCATACTAACTAAATTAGAAGTTTGTTTAACTCTTGCACGCGACAAACGTTCTTAATCACGCTTTCGACCATAACAAACCTGCCAGTGCAAAAAATTACGATTAATACTACACTACTACAAAGAAAAAAAACACAAAACAAATTCAAACATCTTTCAGATGAAGGAGAAAAGTGAAAGCTATGCAAACTACCTGGTGCGTGCATTTGAAGTTAGCGCCGAGTCAGCGCAAGCGATGCTAAAACAAACTCCCATGCGTTAGGTGAGCTGGGAGCGGTGAGACCGGTGCCGCGTTGGGGGGTGGAAGGTGAGTTACCAGCAGACAGAGCGCCAGCTGCCATCCGCGCGATGAGATCCTCCAGCAAGCTTTCTCTCTCGCTCTTACTATTTTTGTTGTTGTTGTTGTTGTTGCTGTTGTTGTTGCTGATGTTGTTGTTGTTGTTATCATTATCATCATAGTTTTTCTTGTTCTTGTTATTCTTCTTCATCTTCTTCTTCACTCTCTCGTTCTCTTCTTCTGAGCTTTCCTCCTCCTCCTCCTCCTCCTCCTCCTTCTCCTTCTTCGAATTCTTCCTCTTTCTTCTCTCCTCTTCCCGTTGTCGCTTCTCTTGCGCCTCTTTTTCCTTCCGATCTTGCGCTTCTTTTTTCTTCCTTTCCTCCTCTCTCAACTTTCTTTCTTCTGCTAGCATTTCCTTAATGGATGCGGCTTGTTCTGACATTGCCTTGTTCACAAGATCCTGAACGACTTCTTTCGACACGCCGGCGGACGAACTACCCTGAATACAATACCGGTCGCCGTTGTTTTGAAAGAAGTCGTTCATTTCTTGCGAACAAGGCAGTGGCAAAACAAACCAACAGCAACGACAACAACAACAACAAAGAATAATAATAATAATAATAATAATAATAATAATAATAATAATAATAATAATAATAATAATAATAGTATATCTCCTGCCAATTGCTGAGACAAAAGGCCATGTGCATCCAGTCCTCCATTCCATAAGGAAAGTCTCCACACCAATCGGTGGAATAAAGGAAGTGACGGCATAGAACATCACTCTAGGAGCTTTATACCAATCAGCCCATGGAAAGGGACCGATGGCCTATGTACTCCCTAAATAATAATAATAATAATAATAATAATAATAATAATAATAATAATAGTGCTTCTCTGTCAATGGCTGATGCATTTCTGCACATGCGCCTCCATCGTCTCACCCGTGAGGGGAGTACGAAGAATTGACGATAGGCTCTAATGACACCCCCGCAAGGACAGTTCCAACACTTCCAGACGGACCGGTATGTTCAATGAAAACACTGGTCCAGACGGATCGGTATGTTCAATGAAAATACTGGTGGCACCGACGGGAATCGAACTGGCGACAGGGCCCAAATGGTAGAACTTGACCACTGGGCTATCACGGTGTCTATAATAATAATAATAATAATAATAATAATAATAATAATAATAATAATAATAATAATAAAGTTTGAAAAAAAAATGTCAGCGCTTCCCGTTAGAGAGATTATACTCGGAAAAAAAAAGACAGGGAAAGGCTCACTGATAGAATGCCACACACACTAGCTAGCCATACTAAAGCTAGTAGCTATACTCCCCTCTCTAAACTATATGCTGCGGCGCCCAAAGAGACCTTTTGACCCCCCCCCCCGGGGCCCCCCCCCCTCACAAAAAAAAAGAAAAAGAAGAAGAAGGAGTAGGAAAGATTATACCTCCAACGACATGTCCACTTCATCAGCGTCGACCGCGGGCTTTTTGGACTTCGGCTTGCCTAGTCACGTCAGAAATTAGAAACACTGAAAAAAAAGCACACAAAAAAAGATGAAATTTGCTAGTACCTGGCTTTTTCTTGCTGGACCCCTTAGGCATAGGAGGCTCAGGGGTCTCTTCTTCTTCAGGGACGTCTGGAACGTCTGGAACATCGTCGACGTCGATGGATTCTGCACAAAGAACCAAACAATATTACATACATCCTTCATTTTTCATTACATACAATGTTGCTACCGAATCTCAGTTTTTTTGGCCTGCCCGAAGAGCGAGGCTCAGTCGGGCCCTTTTTTTGATTCTTGTTCTAACGTTTCAGGCGAGCATGCAGTAAATATGCAAAATAAAGAAAAGGAAGATGCCAAAAAAAACAAAAACAAAAACAAAAAAAAAAAAAAACAAAAAAAAAAAAAAAAAAAAGATGGAGCTGGTGGAGAAAAAGAATAATAACATGTATATGAAGAAGAAAAAGAAAAATGGAAGAAGAAGAGGAAGAAGAAGAAGAAGAAGAAGAAGAAGAAGAAGAAATGACCTTGTTTGCTTCGTACAGAAGCAAAAGCTCCCGCTTCCGCCAGTTGCAAATCATAGGCGGGTTCGTGGGGTTACCGACGTAGAGGAGCCACGCGGGCTTCACCTGCTTCTCGAAGTCCATCGGCGACGGATCAAGCATGCAAGAGTGTTTAAGGTTAAAACCAAAAAAACCCATGAGCTGATATTGGATTTCGTCAGCCTTGCCATCGCCGTCAGTGTCGACCTCGCGCGCAGCAAAAATGAAGCGCTTCGATCCTGCAACATCCAAGTATAAAAAATATGTGCAGCTTGTGAATTTTGAAAAACATACAGTACCTCGATTGACTTGCGCAGGAGTCTTCTTGCGCCAACCAATGGGAAAGACAATGAAGAGCCTGCAAATAAAAAATAAACAATCAGTTTATAAAAATCTTTCATACTTATAGGGAAAAAGACCCGGGAGCACAAGGTGAAGTTTCACCCTCACATGTCTCCACTTGCGTGGACGCCTTCAGTTCGAAATTGTTGTACTTTGTAAGTGCAACGTCGAGCGCGAGCGCCCCCTCCCGATGTTTGTTGTCCTCGGATGTGAACTTAAAGAGCAAGCTAATTAAAGCAGCAGCAAAAGAGGAATAATAATAATAATAATAAAAAGAGAGTTTAAATTAAAAAAAAATGGCAGCGCTTCCCGTTAGAAGAAATATACTCGAAAAAAAAAAACAGGGAAAGGCTCACTGATAGAAGGCCACACACACTAGCTAACTATACTAAAGCTAAGTATCTATACTCCCCTCTCTAAACTATGCTATCGAATAATAATAATAACAATATAATAATAATAATAATAATAATAATAATAATAATAATAATAATAATAATAATAATAATAATAATAATAATAATAATAATAATATGTATCGTCTGCCAATTGCTGAGCCAAAAGGCCATGTGCATCCAGTCCTCCATTCCATAAGGAAAGTCTCCACACCAATCGGTGGAATAAAGGAAGTGACGGCATAGAACATTAATCTAGGAGCTTTATACCAATCAGCCCATGGAAAGGGACCGATGGCCTATGTACTCCCTAAATAATAATAATAATACTATATCTGAGGCGTACTGATGCAGCTAATGGCATATCCTCAACGGACATAAGCCTCCAATACCCTTTTTCGAGGTCCTCCACCCCCCCGTGTCAGTCTCTCGCCTGATGATCGGGGCCACCGATGGAGCTCCTGAGGGCAAGACTGCACTAAGCCGAGGTTATTCCGCAGTCCCAGCAACCTCTTGCAAGACGTCACCGAATGTGCAAGTGCATACACCAAGCGCGGTTGCTAGAGCTGCCTCGAAACCCCACCCATAACAATCTGGTGTCTGCTGGGTCCTGGGCTATCAACCAGCATATGCGGAGTTTAAGATCTTTTACGCGCGCAACAACCCTCCTCCCCAGCATCTACCACCAAAGGGTTATGAGTTGGCGTCACAGTTTAACGCCTTGAGGCCATTGGGCTGAATAATAATAATAATAATAATAATAATAATAATAATAATAATAATAATAATAATAATAATAATAATAATAATAATAATAATACTATATCTGAGGCGTACTGATGCAGCTAATGGCATATCCTCAACGGACATAAGCCTCCAATACCCTTGTTCGAGGTCCTCCACCCCCCGTGTCAGTCTCTCGCCTGATGATCGGGGCCACCGATGGAGCTCCTGAGGGCAAGACTGCACTAAGCCGAGGTTATTCCGCAGTCCCAGCAACCTCTTGCAAGACGTCACCGAATGTGCAAGTGCATACACCAAGCGCGGTTGCTAGAGCTGCCTCAAAACCCCACCCATAACAATCTGGTGTCTGCTGGGTCCTGGGCTATCAACCAGCATATGCGGAGTTTAAGATCTTTTACGCGCGCAACGACCCTCCTCCCCAGCATCTACCACCAAAGGGTTATGAGTTAGCGTCACAGTTTAACGCCTTGAGGCCATTGGGCTGAATAATAATAATAATAATAATAATAATAATAATAATAATAAATAATAAAAGAGGAACAGAAGAAAAAGCTAATAATAATAATAATAATAATAATAATAATAATAATAATAGTGCTTCTCTGTCAATGGCTGATGCAAATCTGCACATGCGCCTCCATCGTCTCACCCGTGAGGAGAGTACGAAGAATTGACGATAGGCTCTAATGACACCCCCGCAAGGGCAGTTCCAACACTTCCAGACGGACCGGTATGTTCAATGAAAATACTGGTGGCACCGACGGGAATCGAACTGGCGACAGGGCCCAGATGGTAGAACTTGACCACTGGGCTATCACGGTGTCCATAATAATAATAATAATAATAATAATAATAATAATAATAATAATAATAATAATAATAATAATAATAATAGTGCTTCTCTGTCAATGGCTGATGCATTTCTGCACATGCGCCTCCATCGTCTCACCCGTGAGGGGAGTACGAAGAATTGACGATAAGCTCTAATGACACCCCCGCAAGGGCAGTTCCAACACTTCCAGACGGGCCGGTATGTTCAATGAAAATACTGGTCCAGACGGATGGGTACGTTCAATGAAAATACTGGTGGCACCGACGGGAATCGAACTGGCGACAGGGCCCAGATGGTAGAACTTGACCACTGGGCTATCGCGGTGCCACATAATAATAATAATAATATAATAATAATAATAATAATAATAATAATAATAATAATAATAATAATAATAATAATAATAATAATAATAATAATAATAATAAAATAATAATAATAGTGCTTCTCAGTCAATGGCGAATGCATTTCTGCACATGTGCCTCCATCGTCTCACCCGCGAGGGGAGTACGAAGATTTGACTATAGGCTCTACTGACATCCCCGCAAGGCAGCTCCAAGCCTTCCAGACAGACCAATACTTTCAAAGAAAATATCCTTTGAAAATACTGGCACCGACGGGAATCGAACTGGCGACAGGTCCCAGATGGTAGACCTTAACCACTGGGCTATCGCGGTGCCACATAATAATAATAATATAATAATAATAATAATAATAATAATAATAATAATAATAATAATAATAATAATAATAATAATAATAATAATAATAATAATAAAATAATAATAATAATAATAATAATAATAATAATAATAATAATAATAATAATAATAATAATAATAATAATAATAATAATAATAATAATAATAACAGTATGAAATTAAAAAAAAATGACAGCGCTTCCCGTTAGAGGGATTATACTCGAAAAAAAAAGACAGGGAAAGGCTCACTGATAGAAGGCCACACACACTAGCTAACTATACTAAAGCTAGTAACTAACTCCTTTCTGTAAACTATGCTACAGTATCCAGTAATAATAATAATAATAATAATAATAATAATAATAATAATAATAATAATAATAATAATAATAATAATAATGATAATAATAATAATAATAATAATAATAATAATAATAATAATAATAATAATAATAATAGTGCTTCTCTGTCAATGGCTGATGCATTTCTGCACATGCGCCTCCATCGTCTCACCCGTGAGGGGAGTACGAAGAATTGACGATAAGCTCTAATGACACCCCCGCAAAGGCAGTTCCAACACTTCCAGACGGACCGGTATGTTCAATGAAAATACTGGTCCAGACGGACCGGTATGTTCAATGAAAATACTGGTGGCACCGACGGGAATCGAACTGGCGACAGGGCCCAGATGGTAGAACTTGACCACTGGGCTATCACGGTGTCCAAATAATAATAATAATAATAATAATAATAATAATAATAACAATAATAATAATAATACCAGTCTTGATAATCTAATCCGGATAGGAATGTGAAAATTCCTTTGTGGGCCCACACGCGAACCTTCCCGAATCCAGAGGGGGAAACCCACTCAGCTGGTCATCCTCCTCTTCCTTCTTCTTCCTCTCCTCCTCCTCCATCTTCTTCCTCTCTTCCTCCTCCTTCTTCCTCTCCTCTTCCTCCTTCTTCTTCCTCTCCTCCTCCTCCTCCTTCTTCTTCTTCCTCTCCTCCTCCTCCTTCTTCTTCTTCTCCTCCTCCTTCTTCTTCTTCTCCTCCTCCTCCTTCTTCTTCTTCTCCTCCTCCTCCTTCTTCTTCTTCTTCTCCTCCTCCTCCTTCTTCTTCTTCTTCTTCTCCTCCTCCTTTCTCCTCCTCCTCCTCCTTCTTCTTTCTTCTCCTCCTCCTTCTTCTCCTTCTCCTCCTCCTCCTTCTTCTTCTTCTTCTTCTTCTCCTCCTCCTCCTCCTCCTTCTTCCTTCTTTCTTCTTCTTCTTCTTCTTCTTCTCCTTCTTCTTTTTTTCTTCTTCTTCTTCTCTCTCCTTCTCCTTCTTCTTCTTCTTCTTCTTCTTCTCCTCCTTCTT
>WBZZ01002766.1:0-27500 GCA_019918135.1 Paulinella micropora
AGTGTTAAGTTTCCTTTGGGTATGCTGTTTGGAACTATTTTTGAATTGGATAAGACTATTGGGTTTAATGAAATTTTGGATTTTAGAATTGTATGGGAGAGCACTGCCCGCACTTCATTTTATGGCACTGATGCGAGTTCTGTTTCCACTGGTGCTACTGCTACTGCCACTGGTGCTATTGTCTCAAACCTAAATTTATTCCTTGCTGTTGAGACTGACCCAAATGTCATCCTTGGTGTCCAGCAAAAGATTGCGGGTGAAGGCTTTCCTTTTAAGATTGAATATCCCATTGCTTGGAAACAAAATCTTCAAACATCGCAACAGAACTATGTTATTAAGATGAACCGCTCACAGGGTGAAAGAATTCGTCGTATCTATACCTCCGCCTTTCACAACACTGAGAGTGCTAATACTTCCTTTGATAACAGCAATATGCCTGCGGGTTATGCAGCGGGACCACCAGTAGTTCAAGCACAATCATCTAAGGTTAGAACATATTACACAACCCTTGACGGAAGCCGTATTCAACCATTTGATATTGATACATCTAGAAATGAAGACTATATGCTTCTCAAGGATAAGTTGAAGGGTAGTGCCATTTTGAATTCTAATGTGTATCATTACAACTGGTTTCATGTGGATACTTGGGACAACAACCGCCCGCTGTGTGATAAGGATACCGACTGATATGAGGTAAGTGGTCTAAGCCTTGATACTGAACGACGATATGAATTCGTTTCAACTACAGCAGGAAACAATCTCAATCACTACACATTCGCCATTCTTCAACGAAGTGTGCTTGTTAAGGGAATTGAAATTTTGATGAGTTGATATTTATCAACTTCACTCTCATTCGCTTTGCTCATTCTCGTTTGTTGATAAACATCGAAAAAACGATGTTTTAGAATAAGCGGGAGTGCGTCAGCACAAAGCGCAATTCTAAAATATCAAAAAGAATAATAAAAAAGAAAAATAAAAATATTTTTTCTTTATATAAACAATGAAAACTCACCAGAGAAACTTAATCGCAGAAAATCCAGACGGAGATTTTATAAATGTCAGAGTTGGATATGATGGCGATATTGAAACAAATAATGCAAAAACCGCTTTTGGCGAAGCAGTAGTAGGTCAATTAACACCAGTTTTACAGGAAATCTTTCCATATACCATTAATACTAGGATATGGACAAAAACAGAAACAAAATCATCTGTGTCATTTTTGAATAATATGGCTGAATTGAAAACAACTGCTGATGCTACGGCAGATGCTAGACTGGTAAGTAAAAGGAGAATAAAATATAGAACTGGAATGGTTGTCCTAGCCCGCTTTACTGCTCTATGGACAACGGATGATACAAAAGATTACTATTCATATATTGGAATAGGAAATGATCTCGTTGATGGATTTTATTTTTACAAAAATCAAGCAGGAATAAGTATTGCACATTGTAAAGGAGGTGCTGCAGTTTATATTGACCAAGAAGACTGCGACGACCCGTGCGATGGAACTTCGGCTATGCCTGACTTAGACTGGAGCAAAGGAAATGTATTTCAAATTCAATTTCAGTATCTTGGGTTTGGTGCTATTAAGTTTTATATTGAAAATCCCATAACAGGATTATTTCAATTAGTTCATATGATTGACTATGCAAATGCTAATACAGGGGTAAGCCTGCGAAATACAACATTACCTTTTACAGCAGTAATGAGAAATGATGCAAAAACTGGAATACAATCTCTTGAAACAGCGAGTGCCAGTTTATTCATTGAGGGAACGAATACGATAAACACAAGTATAACAAACGAAGTGGAAGGAAGTAAAGCAGCAAACACCACTGAAAGTCCTATTATTAGTATCAGGAATAAAGCAACATTTGATGCGGGCGGTGCTAATTTAACAAATTATTCAAATGTTTATCCTACTTTGATAAGTATTACAAATGAAGATAGTAAGTCGTGTGTAGTAAGAATGGTATTAAATGGAACACTAACTGGAGCAGGTTTTGCAGATGTTGATTCTAAGTATTCAATTGTAGATACTGATACAAAGGCGAGTGCCGTTGCCAACGGAACAACAATTTTTAAACTATATGTAAATTCTCAATCAACTCAACAAATCAATCTTAGAAGTTATGATATATATTTGACTCCTAGTGATGTATTGACATTTACACAGAAATCCGTCGGAACTGCCAATAATGGTTCAAATGTCAATGTTATTGCTAATTTTATTGAGGATCAGTGATACAGAAAAAAAACAATGAAGGTAATATGATATTGGAGATATTTTTTACCGCATCTTTGTTATTAAAATAAGGTTGTTGAATTAAATATTCAAGGTATGGTTTATCAATCTTAGCAACATCTTCAATTTTCATTTTTTTATACTTTCCATATTGAAGAAAAATATCGGTTTCATTTTGTGCTATACATCCTTCGTCTGTAGCATTCGCTATCTCTTCGCCTACATTAGCCTTTATTTCGGTAATTCCAGTCTCTCTCACAACAAGATCTGTTTCCTTAAAAGGAGTGCTTTGTTCCTCCATCATTTTTTCTAATGTGGCATCCAACGGAATAACTACTTTCACGTTGTCGTCCCTCGGCTTGTATTGCTCATAGAAAGATACAATGTCAGGCTTAGTCCATTTAATTGTCGGCTTTTTTATTTCGCCGTCAAGGTTCCATTTTTCAATTTCATTCAAGTAGTCTTGTTTTGTGTTCAGGTCAGTCATCTTATATAAAGATTTTTAAAAAATCTTTTAGCAAAAATATTAAATGTATTTTTTTACTTCATTTTTAATGTCTGTAAATTTTTCAAACCACGGCTGTTTCATGACCCATTCAAGATATGGCTTATCAATAGTTGCAACATCTTGAATTTTCTTACCTTTATACTTACTGAATGGAAAAATATCCCTTGGCTTGCCTGCCCGTGCATTTTCAATCATTTGGATTTCGTCAGTAATTATCTTTTTAACATCGGTAAGAGAAAATGTTTCTTTTTTATTTTCAATAGAGAGTTTCTCAAACTTCTCACATAATCTGGTGAGGGTGGTCATTGGTCTATATAGAGTGGTAAAAAATTTTATGGAAAAAAATTTATTATTTGATATTTTGTTCTGACTTCGTCATCACAAAACATCGTTTTATACTGTCATGGCCGACGATGTTTGAGAATAAGCGAGAGTGCGTAGCACGAAGTGAAATTCTCAAATATCATTAAAATCCAAAAGGTCTAGTTTCAATCGCATTCTCTACAATTCCTATAACTTGCCTTTTCGTATATGTAAAACTAAATATCTTTTCTAAGTATTCGCTTGTTATTTTTTTCTTTTGTTTATCTCGTATTATCTTGTTGTTTTCTATTATAACTACTTTTCCAGATTTCTCAATTCGCTTTGCAATCCGTAATGCTTCATCAGTCTCCAACAATTCAGCCAGTTCATTTTTACCATTCTCAAATAATTCAGTGTTCGTAATACCTAGCCCACAACTTATTACACTTAACATATTCGGTAAATTCAATGCTTTTTTTATTTCATAGTTCATACTAAATCCTTTTACTTTCATACTGGCTTTACCATTATCTAATAAGTATCCATAACATTTTGGCCCCCCTCCCACAAAAGTTTTTATTTTCGCTCCTTTCAATTCATCTGTCCAATCTCCCAGTAAATCTCCTGTCTCTACATCTGCCTCATTAATTTCTTTGTTAGTCGTATATATTACGCTGTCTGTGTCATGATACAATATCCTATTGCCTAATCTGTCCATCATATTGTAAAGTCTCATTCTCGCGTGGCATGTAGTAAATAAAGCAACCACAATATTTGTTTTAATCGGGTCGCTCACCGCGTCCTGTTTTAAGTCATAACTGGCTTCTACAATTTGGTCGTTAATTATGTTAATATTTATATTATCCACTGATTTATCGTTCAATAGTTTGTATAAGGTATCTTTATCCTTTATCATTTTATTCTGTGTTTTATTTTGTTTCTGTCTAAACTTGCCCCATAAAGAGTTCAAGCACAACTTAGCCACTGCTCGCCGTCCTTCGTTTTTAAATATTTTGCTTTCATCCATCTTAACTCCCATTTTAACTTCCATGCTGTTTATGTAATTTTGTTTTTCTGCTTCCGTATTACATCCCGCGGGATATCCGCTGGATTCTTGTTTTACTTTCAAGAATGTCTTTATGTATTCTTTGAATAAGCTACTGCTTTGTCTTTCCAGTGCCATACTTCATATACTTTTATCAACTTATACCCTTTGTCTAAGGCCTTGTAAATTTCTGGAGTTGCCCATGTTCCAGTTATTGCTCGTTCTTTATCTGTGTGCTTACATTCTCCGTGTTGCTCAGTCATTCCGCACTTATCGCATAAGTAATACATCATCTTACCTCTGTCTGCTTTCGGTAAGACTGGGTGTAGTAAGTCTCTAGGTGGTAGCATCTTAACCTTAGCCACTCCGAAATATTCTCTGTTTATAATTTTATTTTTCATCTCATTTCTTTCCTCCTCGTTGCTTGGTCGTATTATGATATGGTGTCCGCTTGGATAAAGGTCGTAATACATCACGGTAGGATAAAGTGAGCATATGTCAATATATTTTGCATACTCATTATCATGTCGTGATTTCCAATATAATCTCAGAGCATTCACTCTACCTCCAAACATTGCCTCTCGTGGGTTTAGTCCTTCTTGTTCAGTAATTCGTTCGTTTGTATCCTCTGCCAGTCTTTCACTGGTTTTCATCAGGCTCCATTCGCACTCCCAGATACTTATTACTTTCGCTTGTTCGCTAAGTTGTTTTTCTCTTCTTATTGTTTCCTTGTATAGTTCGCCCATCGTCTTATTTTTCTTCACATTCATAGCATTTCTATTCCAACACTTATCACATCCGTGCCAATGACACCCGTAAAACTCATAAGCGGTTTTGTTTTTCTCGTCCCAACCATCTACATACACACGAGATTGCCCGAGTTGAAACATTTTTTCACCTCCGTTGAATGCGTGTTTAATATCGGTTTTGTCTAACCTGCTTCTGTATGCTAGCCATTCTACACAAGCCCTAGAAGTCATCCTGTTTTGTTTTTCCGCTTTCAATATCGCAATCGAATTCTCTGGCATAAACTTAGCACGATACAAAGCCATAACACAACTCGCAATAGTTGTATATTGAAAAGGGTCAATACCAAACTCTAGAAACTGGTTTCTAAAATCTATACAACCCTTCCTAAGTATATCAACATCTGAATGACAATACTCTGCGATTTCCTTCGCCATATCAAACCTGTTATGTGCTTTCACTTGTTCGTCATACCATTCAAGAAATTCTTTTTGTTTATCTCCTCGCATCGTGTCGTAGCCGTAATGTTTCTTATGTGGCATTACCCCAACATAGTTTCTATTTTTCGCAGTATTGAAGAAGTGCGGGAAGAAACCTTTCTTAGGTCCGTAAGTCCGAGTGTCTTTGGAAAGTCTGACAATGGCATCGTAAGAAAACTTAGGCTGTCTATAAAGCGATACTTCTTAAGTGTCATCATCATAATCTTACCACCTTCATAGATTACAAATGGAGTTTGTCCATTATCAACCAACCACTTAAGAATAAACTGACAATCATAACCACGGGCATTGTGTGCGATAAATGTAAATCCGCTGTGTTTAGTGTCAAAAGCCCATTTACAGAAATCTTGAATGTTCTTATGTATAATAGGTGGTTCCTTCGCATCGTAATACTGGCTTTCCGCATGATTAACAATGTGCTCGCCTGTGTCATGTGTCGCTTCAAAGTCAAAGAATATGTATTGCTCTGACGGCGGTAAGATTTCTTTTTGGACTATTTCACATTGGTGCTCAAGCGGTTTCACTAGTTTGCAATTTCGGCATTTCGCATATCCGCATTTGTGCTCATCCTTCTTTCTGTAATTAAGACCGCACGATTTACATTTCGCTTTAACATCGCAGTTTGTCGTCATGTGGTTATTAAAGCATTCAGTGTTTGGAAACTTTCTATAATACTTATCACATTCTTTCCACTGGCTCTTGTCATTTATTCCCTTACAACCCTTGGTTTCACAGATACTACATTTCGCTTCACAGGCGTGTCTTTCCATATACCCTCTTAGACATACCTCACAGAAATTCTTTTTTCCTATCATAGACTTCATGTTAGTTATGGCATCGTAATGTCCTTCAGTCTTTAGAATGTAAAGGTTAGTCAGCCGTTCGCCGTTCGCATCAAGTAGTTCTGTTTTATAAATGATTTTGTCAGGGAATTTAACAATAACCAGATTGTATTTAATGTGATTAGCAAATGTATCAATTTCTGGTATACCACACACATCCTTAATGACCTTTGATTCATTGTGTAAATCCTCTGCCATTTCCTGCTGTATCTTTCGTCCTCGCATGATTTGCGAGAATTTTTGGTGTTTTTCAATTTTTGCTTTAACTACAACGATTGCTCGTGCTAAGCATAAGTTATCGCTGTTTGTAATACAGATTACTCCTTTCTTTCTGTATATATCCAATTTGTTCAAAACCTGTAGCATTGTCCCGCCCGTCTGCATTTTCACAGATTTCAACACAAATTTTAATTTATCAAAGTTTATTCCGTTCTCATCCATGTAAAGACTTTCGTTGCTTTGAAATATTGCTGACAATCTTTCTAAAACTTTTTCAACCGAGATTTGATTAACTTTGTGTAAGCCTGTTCATACTTTTCCATAGTAATCAACAAACTCAATACCTAGGCTAACCTTATCTTGTTGTGCTTGTCGTTTTACAAAGTCGTTCAACACAATCTCAATAAATCTTATCACATCGCGCATCGTGAATGATCGGAAGTTGCCGTTAATCCTTACCGCATATCCGCTTTCATTTATTCCTAGTTCGTGTTCCTTGCTGTTGTCCCTCATGATATCATAATTACCATACCGCAACAAATCTCTGTAATTTTCTTTCATATCTTTTTTCTCTTCAATCGTATGTAAAGGTGGTGCTATTGATATAGCATGGTGTTCGAAATACACCGCACCTCTTACTTGATTCAAGTAGTTTTGGGCTGTCGGTGTATCAATTTTATACCCCCTTACATTCGGTTTGATATATAGCACATCCCGACCCCTGACAGACTTGATTTCGTAATTTATCTTATATTCCCTTAATCTATCCAACCTGTAGACCTTGCCGTTATATGTGTGTGTCTCCATGTTTGATAATAGTATATCAAGGAAAATATAATTTTATAAAATTAAAATATTTGTCTGCCTCAATCGGTCGTCCCCTCGTGGCGTCGTGTGTGCCTCCTATATAAGGACACCTCCTTGTCTTGAAATGAAAATTCAGTGGTTTCCTCAGAGAAACCTTTTTGATTACCAAAAATATGTTTCTGAGACTTCATATGTCGCGTTTTGTTTCCATTATGTATTTCAGCACCACATCCACACTTAAAATCTTTATGCTTCCAAATTTTCTTCTTTTCTTTTTTGATTATTCTTGTTTCTTTATCGTAATCAATTTTCAATTCCTCGTATTTAGGTATTATATTTTCCTCGTGATATTTCTTTGCTTCTTCTAATGCTTGCTCTTTTGATTTTTTCTTTCCGATACAGAAACTCTTACACATAACCTTTCCTCCTTCTCTCCATTGAACTTTTATCATTGGTATCTTTTCGTTATTCTTTACCATAACACAACCTCTGGACATTCTAAATCTCTGAGTTTCTTTGTTTGTCATCCTATATGTGTCTTTATTTTATTTCTTTAAATAATAATTATTTACAGGTAGATGTTTTTCTTTCTTTTATCTGTCTGTATTTGTTATAAATACGAATACGAAATAATGAATAACTGCTCTTAGTGTGGTTTCTGTAGAGAAACTACACTGAAAAAGTGTCCTGAAGTGGCACCATATACTACTTAAAGTCAATCTGTTCATATATGTTTATAGTATATCACATATTAAATCAAAATTTGGATTATCGCTATCTAAGAAATCTGGGATTTTATCGTTTATCAATTTAGGCTGCACATTAAAAGCAATTTTTTTATATCTTTTTCAGAAATAGAAAACTTAGGAATGAAACGTAAATTAGGTGAGCTCACATTTTTACATATTAGACACACTAAATTATTTTCCAGATGACATTGCACACAAATTAAATATTGACACTTACAGCATCTTCTCAAAACATCTGCTGTATCAAAACAAATATTACAATAAAATTGTGGTTTATCTTTTAGTTTCTCTATCAATGCTAATGTTATGTGCTTATGTGATACAATATCTTCTCTTACTTGCTTATATTGTAATGAAATTGTAGAATTATGTTTTATGAAATCGTTATGTTCGCATTTTATGGAATAATACAATATATCAGTCTTAACATCTTTGATGTCTTCTAGTTTATGAACTCTACGAACAACTCCAGCATATTTAAGCTCTTTGAATTTGTCTAGGACTAGCTTATTTAAATCGCTAGCACACTTGATTTGTTTTCTCTTGTTTGGCATCTTATATATATGTAATATTTTTTATAAATGTAAATATTAATTGAAACCAAAAGACACAAAAAAAAGTAATTTTTGATTTGTAGTATTTCCTTTTTTTATTTCGGGGAAGTCCGAAATGGTCGGCGGTATGTCGTAAAGTGCGGACGAATTTGCCGTTTCTTTATTTTTCTCCCCCAAACCCCACTGATTTTTTGGTTTTTCTTTTTTTTCTCGTTCCCAGGTTTCCTGCTTTTTTTGGGGGGTATGTGTAAAAACGGGGTAATTATGGTAAAATCTCTTTAAAAATACGACTGACTTTGTAAAAAATGGCAAGCGATAGCAAAATTCAAAACGAAGAGGGGGGGGGGGGGGGGTGGGGGGGAGACTTTGGATCACCCCCCCTCGTCCTCGTCCTTTTTTTATTACAGTAAGCAAGGTTTAATGAGAAAGAGACGAAAGAAAAATAAAGAAGAGCTTAATTCATATGAATTCTGGTTCCAAGAACGAGTACAAGCTCATAAGGAAATCTGGAACTAAGGTTCAACAGAAAGCTCCTGGAAAGAGTAAAATGGATGAGAAAAGAAAGAGAAAAAAGATAAAAAGAAAGGACGAAAGGAACAAAGAGAAAAAGAAAAAAAACAAGGAAAACAATAGAGAATCGAAGAAAAAAAAAAGAAGAAGAAAGAAAGAAAGATAAAAAACAAAACATAAAAGAGAATAGAAACAAAAAACAAAAGAAACAAAAAAAACAAACGAAACAAAAGAAACAAAAACAATATAAAAGACAACAACAGAGGCAGCGACAAACACCAAAGCAAACACAAACAAACAAACACAAAGCCAGACAGGGGCAAGGGAGACGATACTGAACTAGAAGGCAAGAGCAGAAAGCGCCGGCAGAGGTAAGACATAACTAACTATGGGCGCAAGTGAGATCAATTGACAGTCAGTGAGACTGCTCGTAAGGAAACTGCAGCACGTAACGCAATTCACTCGCACCCAGAGGCTGACGTAGCCAGGAGGGTGGTGTGCAGAGCGTAGTAAGGCTCGACGTGGCGTACTCGCGACGGGATTGTCGAGTGCTGCAATATCCATAAGGACCAGCCCAAGCCTGGCAACCTCATAGACATGCAGCCTCAAGCTAGTCGAGCCAAACCACTCCGCACCCCACCCCCCTCATAGACCAGAAGAAACTCCACAAGCCACAACCATAAACATAAGGCTGTACCACACATGAACATGACCAAACCTAACAAGCAGCAGCATGTAAGAAAAACGAAAAGAAAAAAGAAAACAAAAGGGGAAAAGAAAGAGAAAAAGAGGGAGAACCTTGCTTACGGTAAGAGAGAGAGAGAGAGAGAGAGAGAGAAGAAGAAGAAGAAGAAGAAGAAAAAAGAGATAGAAAGGATAAGAGAGTCGAACTTCCTCATCATTTCACTTCAAGATCTCTACATCGGCGAACAGTGTGGGACTCGGGTTAAGACCGCAAAAGAACCCCCTACCCACTAAACTAAAACGGGCCCTGTAAAAATCCCGGAAGGAGAAAAATAGGCCCCCCAAAAAAATGAAGTTAAGCACGAACGCCTGAGAGGGCTAAACGCTATGCCCAAGAAAGAAACGAGAGAGAGAGAAAGAGAGAGGGGGGGGGCGCTTTTTTTTTTTTTTTTTCACAGTAAGCAATGTTTAATGAGAATTTTTTTTCCCCCTCTTCCCTCCAGCTTTCTATCATATATCATATTTCCTTATTATTATTATTATTATTATTATTATTATTAGTGGCACCGCGATAGCCCAGTGGTTAAGGTCTACCATCTGGGACCTGTCGCGTTCGATTCCCGTCGGTGCCAGTATTTTCAAAGGATATTTTCTTTGAAAGTATTGGTCTGTCTGGAAGGCTTGGAGCTGCCTTGCGGGGGTGTCAGTAGAGCCTATCGTCAAATCTTCGTACTCCCCTCGCGGGTGAGACGATGGAGGCACATGTGCAGAAATGCATTCGCCATTGACAGAGAAGCACATTATTATTATTATTATTATTATTTTGGACACCGTGATAGCCCAGTGGTCAAGTTCTACCATCTGGGCCCTGTCGCCAGTTCGATTCCCGTCGGTGCCACCAGTATTTTCATTGAACATACCGGTCTATTTCTGGACCAGTATTTTCATTGAACATACCGGCCCGTCTGGAAGTGTTGGAACTGCCCTTGCGGGGGTGTCATTAGAGCTTATCGTCAATTCTTCGTACTCCCCTCACGGGTGAGACGATGGAGGCGCATGTGCAGAAATGCATCAGCCATTGACAGAGAAGCACTATTATTATTATTATTATTATTATTATTATTTGGGCTGATTGGTATAAAGCTCCTAGAGAAATGTTCTATGCCGTCACTTCCTTTATTCCACCGATTGGTGTGGAGGCTTTCCTTATGGAATGGAGGACTGGATGCACATGGCCTTTTGGCTCAGCAATTGGCAGACGATACATACATACATACATATTATTATTATTATTATTATTATTATTATTATTATTATTATTATTATTATTATGGACACCGTGATAGCCCAGTGGTCAAGTTCTACCATCTGGGCCCTGTCGCCAGTTCGATTCCCGTCGGTGCCACCAGTATTTTCATTGAACATACCGGTCTATTTCTGGACCAGTATTTTCATTGAACATACCGGTCCGTCTGGAAGTGTTGGAACTGCCCTTGCGGGGGTGTCATTAGAGCTTATCGTCAATTCTTCGTACTCCCCTCACGGGTGAGACGATGGAGGCGCATGTGCAGAAATGCATCAGCCATTGACAGAGAAGCACTATTATTATTATTATTATTATTATTATTATTATTATTATTATTATTATTCAGGATCTGGATCTGATGCTATAGTCTGAGGAAGCCTATTATTATTATTATTATTATCATTATTATTATTATTATTATTACCTTTATTGGACACCGTGATAGCCCAGTGGTCAAGTTCTACCATCTGGGCCCTGTCGCCAGTTCGATTCCCGTCGGTGCCACCAGTATTTTCATTGAACGTAACGATCCGTCTGGACCAGTATTTTCATTGAACATACCGGCCCGTCTGGAAGTGTTGGAACTGCCCTTGCGGGGGTGTCATTAGAGCTTATCGTCAATTCTTCGTACTCCCCTCACGGGTGAGACGATGGAGGCGCATGTGCAGAAATGCATCAGCCATTGACAGAGAAGCACTATTATTACCTTTATTATTATCTTTATTTTTACTATTATTACTATTATTATTATTATTATTAATGGAGGCACATGTCCAGGATCTGGATCTGATGCTATAGTCTGAGGAAGCCTATTATTATTATTATTATTATTATTATTATTATTATTATTATTATTATTATTATTATTATTATTGGACACCGTGATAGCCCAGTGGTCAAGTTCTACCATCTGGGCCCTGTCGCCAGTTCGATTCCCGTCGGTGCCACCAGTATTTTCATTGAACATACCGGTTCGTCTGGACCAGTATTTTCATTGAACATACCGGTCCGTCTGGAAGTGTTGGAACTGCCCTTGCGGGGGTGTCAGTAGAGCCTATCGTCAATTCTTCGTACTCCCCTCACGGGTGAGACGATGGAGGCGCATGTGCAGAAATGCATCAGCCATTGACAGAGAAGCACTATTATTATTATTATTATTATTATTATTATTATTATTATTATTATTATTATTATTATTATTAGGGAGTACATAGGCCATCGGTCCTTTCCATGGGCTGATTGGTATAAAGCTCCTAGAGTAATGTTCTATGCCGTCACTTCCTTTATTCCACCGATTGGTATGGAGACTTTCCTTATGGAATGGAGGACTGGATGCACATGGCCTTTTGGCTCAGCAATTGGCAGGAGATACACTATTATTATTATTATTATTATTATTATTATTATTATTATTATTATTATTATTGTTATTTTAATATTCATGATTAGGGTCATCATCTAGCTAAATCAATAGCTCTTGAGCTAACGATTTGTATGGATGATCACAAGTTAAACTTAACTTCATTAAATCGAAGGCGTAGGCCTAGTAGTAGTAGTAGTAGTAATAGTAGTAGTAGTAGTAGTAGTAGTAGTGGTAGTAGTAGTAGTAGTAGTAAACATACATACAAACATACATACAAACATACATACTTAAAACATACATACATACATAATACATACATACATACACACATACATACTTACATACATCATACATACATACATGCATGCATGCATACATACATACACATACATATATACATACATACATGCATACATATATACATACGTACATACGTACGTACATACATACATACATACATATGTAGAAACCCAGATTCAAATCTAGGGGGTTTTCAAGCTACCCTGTAACCATAATGTAGTGTTGAGCTCAATAAAAAGAAACTAAACCCTAACTCTGAAACTAGCTTGTACATACATGCATACATACATACATATATGCATACCTGTAAATACATACGTACATACCTACATATCTACATACCTACGTACCTACGTACCTACATACCTACATACCTACACACCTACACACCTACATACCTACATGCATACATACCTACATACCTACATTTCTACATACCTTCATAACATACATACATACATACATACATACATACATACATACATGCATGCGTACATACATACATGCAGAGAGAGAGAGAGAGAGAGAGAGAGAGAGAGAGGGAGGGAGGGAGGGAGATATGTATGTATATATATATATGTAGAGAGAGAGAGAGAGAGAGTGAGTGAGAGAGCGCGCGAGCGAGCGAGCGAGAGAGAGAGAGAGAGAGAGAGAGAGAGAGAAGAGAGAGAGAGAGAGAAGAGAGAGAGAGAAAAGATAGAGAGAGAAAAGATAGAGAGAAAAGAGAGAGAGAGAAAAGAGAGAGAAGATAGAGAGAGAAAATAGAGAGAGAGAAAGAGAGAGAGGGAGAGGAGAGAGACAGAGAGAAGAGACAGAGAGAAAGACAGAGAGAGAGAGAGAGAGAGAGAGAAAGAGACAGACAGACAGACAGAGACAGAGACAGAGACAGACAGTCGAACAGAGAGAGAGAGAGAGAGAGAGAGATTTGCTAACACTTCTATGTTCGTGTGCTAGCAGCAGCCATGCGTCGCGCGCTGCACAATGTTCCGCAGCTCACGTGGCGGGGCTACGCCAGCCGGGCCTCCACGCGAAACGGCCGAAACGGTCGCGCGCCTACCGAGTACATCAAACAGCTCTACCTCAAGGTCCAAGCTGACATGCGTGCATAACGCACATGCGTATCTTGTATAAAATGTCCATGCAGTACATACATACATACATACATACATACTAGCTGAGATGAGATTGGATGTATGTATCTAAGAATGCATGTATGCATGCATGTACGTATGTATGTATGTATGTATGTATGTATGTATGTATGTATGTATGTATGTATTTAGGCATCCCTCCGTCAATAATCCACCGTCAATCCATCAATTATCCATCCATTTATCCCATCTGCACCTTGCATACACCATCAAGCAAAACGCAGATGCAAACAGAGCGAGAGCAAGAAAGGAAAGGAAAGAAATCACTTATGTTTCCACACTTTTGCCTTTTGCTCCCTCCATTGCCTCACTATTGCCTTTTTGTTCCATCGATTCCCGCACTATGTTTGTCTTCTGTTCCGACAAGACTTGATATCTGTGCTAGGTGCATCCTGACCTGTACCAGAAACAGGCCGAGGCCATGCAGGTCAACCAGCACTCACCCTACAACCCTAACTTCACTTGTCTGTGTGTGTGTTTGTGTGTGTGTGTGTTGCCCCTTGTACGCCACGTGTGTGTGCGACGCTTTGTGCGCTTATGTACATGAAATTAACGGGTATTGCACATATGTATGTATGTATGTATGTATGTGTTTATACGATGCAGGTGAATCAAGACAGCATGGCGCGTCTCAACTCGCTCTTGGAGTACCATCGCAACATCAGGTGCCTTAGCTATCATCCATGTAAGCGCCAGGCGCCTCGTCTTGACGCACACTGTGGAAAGGGAGAAAAAACAGGGAAGAGAACAGAGAAATAGAGAGAGAGAGAGAGAGAGAGAGAGAGAGAAAAGAAAGGCACTGGGGAAGGGGAGAGAGAGGCACACACAGAGACAGAGAGAGGCACGACAAAAACAAAAAGAAACAGAAACGGGAGAGACAGCGAGATTGTGAGAAAGAGGGATAGCTGGAACAAACACACACACACAAAAGGAGGGGTCCTGGGGTCAGAGTGTGTTTGAGTGCTGTGCCGCGCAGTCCCGGTGTGGCGGGCGCTGTTAATGCCGTGGCGGGCGCGCTGCAGCGTGTGTGCTGTGCTGTGCTTGTGCTGTGCAGGCCGGGCGTGGCGGGCGCTCCCAACCCAATTGCGGGCGCGCTGCAGGCCCCGCCCAACACCAAGCTCGTCTTCTTCTGCCACAACAACACGCCGACCGCCCACGCACACGCAGCAAGCGCAACGCACTCCGCCTCCTCGCCCTTGCGCAAGATCGAAACACATGTCAAGTTCGGTATGTATGTATGTATGTAAGTATGTATGTATGTATGTATGTATGTATGTATATGTGTGCATGTATGTATGTATGTATGTATGTATGTATGTATGTATGTATGTATGTATGTATGTATGTATGTATGTATGTATATGTATGTATGTATGTATGTATTTATGTATGTATGTATGTATGTTGCGTATTTTATCTATGTATGGATGTATGTAGTACCGCAGCGCGCCTGTGACTTGGCGGGACCATGTATGTTATGTATCTAATATATGTGATGTATTCACTGTAGGCGGGTCCGTACCGCAGCGCGCCTGTGGCTAGGCTGGAGCATGTATGTTATGTATCTTGTATGCGACGTATGTGCTGTACATCGCGCCTGTGGCCTGGCTGGAGCATGTATGTTATCTATCTTATGTATGTGCTACAGGCGGCTCGCACCGCAGCGCGCCGGTGACTGGTTGCAGAATGTATGCCATGTATGTTATGATTTTTATGTATGTGCTGCAGGCGGCTCCTACAAGAGTGCGCCTGTGGCCTGGCTGGAGCGCGTGCGCGTCACCATCGAGACGAGCGTCGCCGACCTGCTCAAACAGGTGTGCTTCTTTCTTTCTTTCTTTCTTTCTTTCTTTCTTTCTTTCCTTCCTTCCTTCCTTCCTTCCTTTCTTTCTTTCTTTCTTTCCTTTCTTTCTTTCTTTCTTATGTCTTTCTTATTTCTTTCTTTCTTTCTTTCTTCCTTTCTTTCTTGCTTTCTTTCTTTCTTTCTTTGTGCACGCGTGCAGCACGCAACTGCAACCTGACCTCGCAAGGCTCCGCTTGCTAGCTGCCTACAGACCCACCTACCAACCTACCAACCCCTGCCTGCCTACCTACCTACATATACTACCCTGCCTACCCGCCTGCCAGCTGGCTACCTATCTACCTGCCTGCTTGCTTTGTTCGCGACAGGCGCAGGTGCCGGTGGTCGAGGCGGACGCGCGCAGGTGGCACCGCGAATGGTAACTGCTCTGCCAGATTGGGTTTCGGGTGCGAGAGAGCCACCCAAAGCCAGCAAAAGCTGGCCTTTGTGCTGGCCTAGGGCGGCTCTGGGGGTCTCTCTTGTTCCCAAAACCCGAATTTTCACCCGCCCGCCCTGTCAGCCAGCCTTGGCCTGCCTGTTACTGCGTGCCAGGCGGCGTGTGCAGGACACGTACAGCAACTTGCAGAAGAAGACCGTGTCGCAGCTGAAGGCCGACTTGTACGGCCTGGGGCCAGCAGCCAAACCCAACAAGGGCACGTATGTCAGACTGAACTGCTCACCTCTCTTCTTTCTCTGCTCTTCTTAGAGAGAAAGAGAAAGGACAGTACAGTGAAAGAATACGCACAAACACACACACACACACACACACACACACAAGGATGCTGTAAAGTCTATCTGCAATAGCGTGGGCAAGCGGGTTGGAGAGGGGAGACAGTGTGTCTGTTTGCAGCTTATCTTCTTGTTTGGCGCACGGCTGCGTGCTGGATGTGCATAGATACCACGAAAGAGCGACCATGCACCAGGCAGAACAACGCACATTTGTGGAGAATGTTGGTAAATCAAGCTTGGAGTTTGTATGCTGCTGCTTTATTTGCACGTTTGCTCGACAGGCATCTTCGAGAAGGAGTATGAGAACTTGAGTGAGGTGCACGAGACGGAACATCCTCGAGTCATCGTGCCGGTAATGTTTTGCAGATGCACCCAGTCCGTCGCCGAGCCTTTCTTGTTGTTGTATATGCTAGGCGCTGATGGCGAAGTACGGGCTCGTCAAGTACTGCAAGACCTTGAGCGCCTCGCAGCGCGCCTTGGCGCAGCGCAAGTTCAGCGAGGTGGTCAACAAACACTTTGAGGTCTGCACCTATGTGTGTATGTGTGTATGTATGTATGTATGCATGTATGCATATATGTATGTATATATGTATGTATGTATGTATGTATGTATGTATGTATGTATTGTATGTATGTATTGTATGTATGTATGTATGTATGTATGTATGTATGTATGTATGGCAACGTGTGGGCGCGGTTGGTGGTTCTAGGCGCTGCACGTGTTCGATTGGCTCGGGACAGGCGTCCTCTTCGCGCAGGAGTTCCGACCCCCGCAGCAGGACCACTGGACTGTGGTATGCCCTAGCCAAAAACAGTGAACAACTCCTCCTGATACATGTGCTTGAAATCCCTGCTGTCACTCAGGCTTGGAACTTCAACGCTTCAACTTTGATTCACTACGTTTCGACATACCTAGGCCAAATGAAAATCCATTGCACGGAAGAAAAACTTATGCTTGCTGCTGCCATGAAAAAGGACGCACCGGCTCCCAAGCGGATGAGTGAGCAGTTCTGGGAGCAGAAGCTGGCTGCAGACAGAGCGGCCGCAGCGCGCGTGCTGGACCAGCGGCTAGCGGGCGCCGCCAACCGCGCCATGGACCCGCAGCCACTAGTCAGCAAGCAAGAGATAAGGGAGACGTTTGCTGAAATGCAAGCAGATTCGGAAGCCGCAAACAGGAAAGCTCGAGCCGCTGAAAAAGTCGATCGAGCAGCAGCAGCAGCGAAAAGTAAAGCAAAAGCCGAAGTTTGAATTTTTCCCGCGCAGACACTTTGTTTTACGTGAAACTTGCCTTCGAGGCCGGCAAAAGCAACTTTTCTTCTCCTTTTGACATATTCTCCCGTATTCTCCCATACATTCTCCATCGTAGTTTCGTCCCTGAGTTACCCCTTCTTTTTTTCTTTCTCTTGGTGTGTCTTTCTGTGCTTCACTTTACTTTTTCTCCCCCTTTTTCCCTTTCATTTTCTTGCTCTTGCGTTCCTTTGCCTTCCCTTTCTTCTACCCTTAAGTCACCATTTTTCTTCTTGTCAGTGACCTTGCTAATTTCTCAGGCCCCTATAATCTCCTTCTGTTCACTTCATGATACTATGATCCTTCCTTTTTCTTCTTACTTTAACCTTATCACGCTTCCCTTTCATCTCTATGAAAGGTTGGTATTCTTGATTACTGGTATTCAGTTACCTAAATGACGACAACGAAGACAACAAGAACGGCATCGAACAGCAACAGCAACAGCAACCAAAACGACAATTACAACAAAAACGA
This sequence comes from Paulinella micropora, assembly GCA_019918135.1. Lineage (NCBI taxonomy): Eukaryota > Cercozoa > Imbricatea > Euglyphida > Paulinellidae > Paulinella > Paulinella micropora. The sequence continues at coordinate 18,161 of WBZZ01002766.1, forward strand.
CAACGACAACAACGACAAGGACAGCAAGGACAGCAAAATAGCCGCAACAAAGACAACAACGGCGACAACAACAGTAACAGTTTCGGTTTCGGAAGGCAGCTTCAACCTTCGTGCCTGTTTTCACCTAATTCTAAGGAGGCCTTATGAGCAATTGTTTTCCTGTAAGCAACTGTATGCTTGGGGTCCTACCAAGGCAAGGAACGAGAAGGAGGAGCAGAGAAAGGAGAAGAAGCAGTTTGCTGCTTCTGCTCCCTCTGCTTTTCCTTTTCCTCCTTCTCCTTTCCTTTCCTGCTCCTCCTCCTCCTTCCCCCTCCTTTTCTTCTCCTCTTTCTCCTCGTCCCTCTCTTTCTCCTCGTCCCTCTCTTACTCCTCGTCCCTCTCTTTCTCCTCGTCCCTCTCTTTCTCCTCTCTCTTTCTCCTCCTCTCTTTTTCTCCTCCTTCTCCCCCTGTTCTCCTCCTCCTCATCCTCCTAATTGTCCCACTATCAACCATGCTATCAAAGCTTCCGATGGCGCTTTTGCTTTTATATGCTACATGTCTCCGTCTTGGTCTTCTCAAGCATTACTGCAACTGACTCACCACTTTTAACCCCATATTATACGACCTTTTAGGTTAGCTTCAACTAGACTCATTTCGATAATATTTATTAAAACAAACTATCAAAATCCCGGGTGACAAATATGGATTCAAAACTCGAAAAGTACCGCCGATCCACATTTGTGGATCTTGAACCACAAATGTGGAAGCCGGAGTAAGGGTTAATATACCCCTGTGTCAATCCAGACACAAGGAGAGGCCGTTAATATTAATAACCCTCTTAACCGGGTAACGATAATATTACTAGAAGTGGCCGTTACACTTTTTAGACCGTAATATAATCGCTAGACCGGAAAACGGGAATTGGCTGGTGTTTGCCTTGATTGTTTTTGGCTCCGCTAGTCTCCCACATTTTTCCACCATCTTTGATCCTTATTTATACAATAACAGGGAATCATAAGTTGGGGACGGTTACTGGCGGAGTTGTTTGGATTGGTTGAGTAAAAGGATAGATAGGCCGCATCATTAAATATAATCAGTAATACATTCTTTTAGACCAGACCGGCAAAAAGTTAATCCTCCGAAAGTTCTCGTTGGGTAGGCCTGACTCAGATACCACACTGAGGCACGCTGCCTTGTATGTACTCTAGCTGTTGCATACTCGCTGTGGATAGGAGCCTGAGGATGCTGAGCCAACCCCAACATTATTAATATTACTGGGTACATTCAAGTGTCAAACTCAGCCATCGAATTTTCAAGAGTTAAGTGTCAGATTTCAGATTAGCGGCCCGGTCAGATTTTGAATTAGTGGTCAGAATTCAAATTAGTTCAATTTAACAGCTATAGATGATACGTCCGCAAAATCTGTATCATTTTTGCGAAATGTTACCTTTAAATTGAACTAATTTGAATTCTGGCCGCTAATCTAAAATCTGACCGCTAATCTGAAATCTGACCCTTAAATCATGGCAAATTTAATTGCTGAGTTTGACACTTGAATGTACCCAGTAATATTAATCATGTGACTTCTCGGAGAGTGTGAGGGTAAGCCCGTGAGTATATGTTTCGAGTTTGTGTTTTCTAATCAGTGTTTCAGTCACGGGCAAAATAGTATTAATACTACTATGATTAGATTGCGTCACACTAACTCAAGTTATGTTAGGAATGTACTATCCCCAACGATAGCTCAATGGAAGAGTAAGTCGGTAATATAACCAAACACAGTCCTCAAAAAGAGAATGATGTCTCGTTATATTAGTTCAGTGACGCAAAGACAAAAAGCCGCCAAAAGACCAGGATCAAATTGGCATTTCAGACGTGTCCGGCCAGACGAAATCTATAAATAAGTTTTTACCTGATAATTCCGGGGGTGATGTCCACAGTACCCCTCCCAGTTTTTATGGCGGAACTTCGTTCATAATAATGGTTCACCTGATTTCTTTTCTGACTACGATTCGTTTAGAGTTATGTATGAAGATACATCAACCCACGAATTAGCCGTTATAAAAAACAACAATGATACTTGTCCCGGTACCAATCGTATATATACTCTAGCACATTCAGTATATATATTAAAATCTTCCTCTTTCTTCTGTCGATAAGATATTTGTGCATTATGTCCAAGTATAATGTTTTATGGTTGAGTGATAGTGTAATGTCGCCATTTCCATATATATATAATAACCGGTCGTCGGTCTCCATAAATACATTTACTTGTTGTGAAGACATACCCTTGTATAAATCGGTATCATTTAATATAGTGTCAGATGATCAAGTCTGACGACTATATCCGAAGTTGGGTTGAGTGCGCCCTAACCTTGCGATATGCCGATACAAGTAGAGATCGATGGAATCCGGTGTAGCAGTTCATGTTATTAATATATCAGTTCCTTTGATTAGACTGTAGAGTCTTTAATGTCATCATTCTGGTACTAATTCGGGTCGTATCCAGGAAACACCATCGCTCACTCAAATAGCGATCCGTAACGGTGATGTTTCGTTGCCGTCTCGTCTGTCTCTACCGAAGCAAGAGAATAGAATGCCTATTTTTTGTCAGCTGTGTCTTGTTAATGTCTAGAAGAATGAATGCTGTAGTAGCTTTAATATCTAAGTAAGGTTGTCGGGACGATATTGGATCAATGCTATGTTCGCAATCGATCAGGTCCACAATACTTCTAGAGAAAAAAATACTTACTATAGACGTCGTTTACGCGCGCGGACTCCCTTACCTGGTGGAGGACCTCCAACCAAAGTTAAGTCTAAGGTAGACTGTTCGAGGACGTCCCAAATTTTGTGAGGGATTGCGCCTTGTGCCAATTCAAAAGGAATGTCTAGCACCCCTCGTGGTAGTGCTTGTATGGTCCACACGGTATGATCTTTATCTGTAGGAGATATGGTATCATCCCATGTCTCAAGTTTCTTGGCGTCTTTATTTACTGGAAGGTATTGTCTTACTTTAGGATCTTCCACTGGATCCAGACTCCTCCAGAAATGTAAGACTGGTTGAATGATTTGTGCCGCAGTTGAAATTCGGTTCGATCGCGTATGGCGTTTGTGAGGTACTGCCATGACTCTCATGAAATATAAATCTGAGAGCGTGTCATCGGCTATGTGTTGGGCCGCAGGCCTCACCAAGTAAAAAGCGTCTTTGGCCCATGAAATATGTCCAATCGCATCTCCTTCTTTCCAACTAGAGTGAACGAGAGTGTCATTGCCCGCGCGAGGGTCTTGATCTCCGTCATCGCTCCCCTCTTGATGGACTCCTTGCGAACGTGCCGTCCTTATCGCCTTTCTCGGTCGGTCGTAGATAAGGTCATTTTGCGCTCTCCTTATTTGCGCCTCCGTGAACTTTCCTTCCGGCACGTTCGACTCCACCCTTTTGCGGGTCTGAGTCCCCGCCGCGCTTTTGCGGTCGGCGGCCCGCTTGTTCTCCAGCTCAGACTCCTCCTTCTCCGCAATCGGTGCCCTGTAGGCATCCCGTTCCGAGATATCCTCCTGACGGATTGGTGGGACCTCTTTAAAGTCAGCCTCCATCCGTTTGAGTGCTTGATCAACGGACTCATCTTCAAGTAGGAAGGGATCATACTTAATCAGCCTTTCAACGGTACATTGACTATTTGACCTTTCCCTCTGCCCCTGATTTTATAATTCAAAGGCCCCATCTGTTCCATGATCTGGTATGGTCCTTTCCAGTGGATGAACAGCTTCGAGCTGACTCCCTGAGGAACCTGAGGATGATACAGTAGTACAAGATCCCCGACCTGAAATCTGACTTGATCCAGGTGTGCCTGCCTGACACCTTCAGCATCAGTCTTCCTGCGCTCCGCCTCCCTATGCGCCTGTACTATTTGCTCCGCCTCCATCTTCGCCCGAAGTCTCACCCCAAACAGTTCATCCTGATCTGCCCATGAATCTTTTGGGTGCAGCAGTGAGGCTGGGATGGCGGGCTCACGCCCATATACCAATTGGTATGGCGAGACGGAACCTTTTGAACCACCTAACGCTGTAGAGGGTAGGCAATTCATAGCAAAGGCAAACGAGGATGGCCTCCACATATGCCTTTTGGTTCTCCTTCTTCATACAATACATCTTCAGCGCGGCCTTGAGGGGTCTATGCACCCGCTCTATCTTGCTGTTCGCTCTGGGGTTATAGGCGGTGACATATTGCCATTTCATGCCGTAATATGCAGATAGCTTGTCGATGACTTCATTATTAAGGTCAGAGCCTCGATCTGAGCATATTTTTCTCGGCACCCCAATCTGTGAGATGATCCTGTCAATCAACGCCTTGGCTGTTGTTTCGCCCGTAACGTCTTTGACTGGGACCACCCATACATAGTTGGTGGCTCTGTCTATGGCCGTTAGAAGGTATCTGTAACCTTCCGTCGTGACCGGGAAAGGTCCTCCATGATCGGTGTCTAAGAACTCGAACATTCCTAAGTGTAAAGGAAAAGTCCCGATCGGTTATGTTAGGTTGGGTAGATGTGTGTTTTATAATAGGTTGGGTAGTTAAGGAAGAAGGACTCTTCATCATCATATGTAGCCAACTGTTCCCATGTATTTGGGACATTCTGGCCAACATCCTCCATCCCCTCTCTCTCTGCCTCTGTCAGTAGAGAGCCTCCAGTCTGACCTGCACTCGCTTCTTGTGCATCACCCCCCCTGTCGACTCTACATCGGCTGTATACGTATACTCCTCTCTCTCCTCTCCATCTCTATCCCCCCTCTCTTCTGAGTCCTGAGTCTCCTGCTCCTCTCCTCCCTCACTAGGACCATAATCAGTTGGTGTCACACCAGCCTGCTCATTCTCGTCTTCCATCTTATGTTATGAGGGTCTCGTCTGTTTTTTTTTTTTTTTTTTTTTTTTTTTTTTTTTTTTTTTTTTTTTTTTTTTTTTTTAATCACTCTATGCAAACTTCTTCTCCTTCTTCCTTTTCTCTGTTGAAAGTTATGGGGCGTCAGGCCCTACACAGAGATAACGATAGTTTGGTCAAAAGAGCTGTTTTGTGAAAGTCAGTCTGTCGTCGGACAGTGCTTCTATACTTGTCTTGCTCTTGTGTGAGAGATGTGCAATTTCCTCTGGTTTCTGCAAAGAAAATGCAAGGAAAATGGTTCAGAACAGAGAGTGGGAGTGCTTTGCTCGTTTCTCCTCTGTCTGTGTGTTTGTTTGATGTTTGTTTCGCACTTGTCCTACTTGGCTTTATGCAAGCAGCAAGAGGGAGTGGAGTAGGTGTGGTCTGGTGTCTTGTAGAAAAGCACACAGAAGCCAAATGTGCACAAGTGCTAAAGGTTATGCCAGCTTGTGACAAATTGATTGCTTGTTTGTGAGTTTTTTGTTTGAGGATGAGTAGAAGTGTTTGTTTTTGTCTGATGTCTGTGCCGCTTTGAACAGATCAGCGAAAAATAAATTTGTGCTTATCTCGGATGTCTGTACGACAGATCAGAAAAGAAATCAGCCTTTACTACCGCTATGGACTCCAAATGTACTATCCCCAACGATAGCTCAATGGAAGAGTAAGTCGGTAATATAACCAAACACATTCCTCAAAAAGAGAATGATGTCTCGTTATATTAGCTCAGTGACGCAAAGACAAAAAGCCGCCAAAAGACCAGGATCAAATTGGCATTTCAGACGTGTCCGGCCAGACGAACTTGTGACTTCTATAAATAAGTTTTTACCTGATAATTCGGGGGGTGATGTCCATAGGACTCGGACCGGCGGGCAGCCACGGTAACTTACATCATAGTATTAATTTACTTTGTTACAGGGGGAGTGTTGGAACTATAATCTTATATAATTAATAGTTAAGGGCCGGCCGTATCGGAGTAACGGTGTCGGTAGAGCCATTGCTTATGATCCGGCCAGCCAACTTTCAGCCTACGGTTACGTGGCGTGTTCTGTTGGCGCCTTTTCTTCTTAAAGCTGTAGTACTCAGTGCTGCTGATAGAGTGTAGTTGCTATCATAGATTATTATATTAATAATAGTAGTCTAACAGACGATCACATCACCTAGCTCACTTCCTAAGGTAATTCAAAACACTATGTCTGACTAGAACGAAAAACTTGTACAAACTGCTCCCGGGAGCTCTGATACGAATTATTAAATCCAAAATCTTATATATTAAGTCTGTACTCTTAATACCGTGTTTAAGCTTCACTTTCATTTATACACAATTAATAATAAATAGAAATAAATTAACTTATTACTTTAAGGTCATGACACTCCTTGAGTGATGCAGTCACCCGGGACGAGGACTGCAATGACTTACTGACTAGTAACTGTAACTGCTCAGTACATCCCGTAAAGGACTCCATGATGCTCACTCGAGAACTCGCCTAGTTTAGAATATGCTCCTTCACAAGTTGTAAATTTAGAGCAGTACATGTTGCGTGCATCGAAAGGCGAACACTGAAGAACGGGATGTCAGAGTTCGGCCGGACTGGCCGATCCAGGTCGGAAGGCAGACTGGCGGAGCGAGGCTTTCTCCTTCCATGCATCCAATCCAGCTTTCGCATGGCGCCGTATTATTCCTACACTCTGATTGATTCTAGCTAGGTTTCGAAGCGGTCAAGAGCCGACTTGCCCTCGCCACGTGCAGCCCTTTCCATCTCTCGTTTCTTCTTCTTCTTCTCTGCCGCAGCTTTGGCATGTGCCTCTTGCCATTCTTGTTTCCGAAGGTCCATGATGTTGGCGCGCTTGCGTTTGACACGCTTGGAGGCTTTGTTCTTGCCACGTGCCTTGTTGCTGAGATCTGCGGCCGTCTTCTTGGCCTCCATCTCTGTCTTCGCTTTGCGCATCGCTTGGCGATCTTGATCAAAAGCGGCCTACAAGATACCCATAGTCAGATAAGTGATCAAGTCAGGATGCATATGCAGATTGTCAGAGGTGCATACCATCATATGTATGCATGAAATATAACTCGGAAGTCTATCATCGCAATCTCTGTTTGCTATTATGAATGGGAGTGGGACTCACTGCGAGCCGTGACCAGCGCATGTGGCCACAGGACCTATGTGCGCTGTGAGCGATGAGAGCGCTGGGGAAGACCTTGGCACGCGGGTTGAGTATGCCGAAGTTGGAGTCGGCGTCGAGTCCGATGAGCTCCGGCTTGATCTTCTCCAGCAGCTGATGCACCACGCGCTCGCGCCGCTGCTTGGCTGTCTCCAGCGGATTGGCTTCGAAGCTGTCAAAGTTGGGCTCGCCTACATACATACATGCATACATACATACATACATACATAAATAAATACATACATACATACATACATACATACATACATACGCACATACGTACGTACGTGCGTGCGTGCGTACGTACGTACATACATACATACATACATACATACAGACATACATACAGACATACATACAGACATACAGACACACAGACATACAGACATATAGACATACAGACATACATACATACATACATACATACATACATGCATACATACACGTACATACATACATACATATTTACATACATACATACATACATACATACAAACAAACAAACATACATACATACATACATACATACATGCATGCATGCATGCATGCATGTATGCATGCATGCATGCATACATACATACATACATACATACATAACATACATAACATACATAACATACATAACATACATAACATACATACATAACATGCATAACATACATAACATACATGAATAACATGCATGCATAACATACCGCTGCCTGGGATGATCAAGGACTTGTAGCCTGCAGTGAAGCCCACGCCTAGCACGTCCTCGTAAGGCACGAAGCGCACCTGCTCGGCGGTGTGGCCGGCCAGCAGCTCGCACATATACGGCGCCTTGGCCTTCTTGCGCAGCGCGTCCTGCCACACCTGACGTTAACACACCAGTACGCCGTGTGCCCCAGCCAACGACACACAAGAGATGGCCATGCTGGCGCAGCTGCGGCTTGCTGCAGGCACCGAGCAGAGAGCACCAACAAGACAAAAGCAGCAGCAAACACAACAACAGCAACAGCAATAACAGGAATGGCTGTAGCAGAAACCGCACCCGCAACATTGAAATAAAATCCAACAACAACGAAAAGAGCAACAACAAAAACAGCAGTAGCACTAGCAAGAACAACAAGGCGGCTGGCACCTGGACGTGTGGTCCGTTGGCGACTGCCAGGAGCCCGCGCTGGCTGATGTCCAGGCTAGTGGCCGGCCGCACAGAGAAGTACCCGTGCAGTGGCTTGTAGGTGCGCACGTCCCACACTTTGACCTGGCCGTCCAGCCCCGACGACACCATGTGGTTGCCCGCGCGGTCGATCGCCAAGGCCTGCACAGGGGCTGACAAGAGACACGTCGTGCATGGTGCAATCGCGCTCTCTCCATCTCTAGCCAGTGTGCGTATTTTTCGCCAAATGCAGCAACAAACTATCTGTCTGTCTGTCTGTCTGTCTCTCTCTGTCTCTCTCTGTCTTTCTCTCTCTCTCTTCCTTTGTTTCTCTCTCTTCCTTTCTTTCTTTCTCTCTCTCATATCTATCTATCTATCCATCTATCTATCTATCTATCTATCTATCTTTCTTCCTGTCTGTCTATCTATCTTCTTTCTTTCTGTCTGTCTGTCTATCCAACTATAAATCTATCAATCCACCACACCTATTGTATGCAAACTTATGCACGTACATTTACACATACATACATACATACATACGTACATACGTACGTACATAAATACGCGCATAAATGCATGCATGCATGCATGCATACATACATACATACATACATACATGCATACATACATACATGCATACATGCATACATGCATACATACAACATACATACATATATACATATATACATATACATACACACATACATACAGACATACAGTCATACATACATACATACATACATACATACATACATTACATACATACATACATACATACATACATACATACATTTTGCATGTATTGTATGCATGCATGCCATGCACACAATTTCTATGCGTGAGGACTGGTGTCTCCCACATTGTCAGACATGCACACTACGGTTTTCCTCTAACAAGGGTTACCTCGGTGCGTAATCATCTTGACCAAAGGGGTGCTCATGTTGGGTGACCAGAGAGTGACTGTGCCGTTGCTGTGGCCCAAGTGCAGCACTGCATTGCGTGGATTTTGGCACAGCACTCGGCAGTCCCCGAGCTTGGTGCGGTGCTCCGCCACTATTTGGCCCGTGGAGGTGTCCTGATACTTGAGGTAGCCTGTCTTGCCAACCGAACAGAGCAGAAAGTGATACGGGAGGAATTCGAGTGCATTCACGTC